>VIAA01000032.1:0-216223 GCA_015776775.1 Magallana hongkongensis
GTGGATTCTGTGTTTAATTGACTGTTTTTAGTGGCTAAAACACAGCTTATGAGACACAGAGAATTAACAACTCGATCATTTAAACGAGGGCTTGTGTCATATATAATCAATAAGAAATGATTATGTAACCTTGCTGGTGGGGGTGGGGGGGGGGATTTTCGAATGACATGGCAGAATGAACATAACGACATGTACATTTTTAATAATCAGATTCAACATGTAAAATTCAATACTTTCACCTTATAGCTAGGGAAATTATCATAATTTTATGATCATAACATTCAATGACATAAGACTTTTATTAATAAAGAAATAGATTTTCGTTTAATAGATTTAACGACCTGTTACATTCTTCTGTCAAGTTATCTGTATACATAATGATAATGCTATATACAGCATAATAAAAATAAATATCGAAGAAAAAAAATATACTGAAGATTTAAAAATCTGATTTTTTCTCAAATTAATAGTACAGTGCCGTACAGTGGGGTACAGTGATGGTCAGTGCCCGGTACAGTGGCGTACAGTGGGGTACAGTGCTGGTCAGTGCCCTGTACAGTGGCGTACAGTGGGGTACAGTGGAAGTCAGTAGGACTGTACAGTGGTGTACAGTGGGATACAGTGCTGTTCAGTAGATATGTACAGTGGGGTACAGTGGGGTACAGTGGAAGTCAGTGAAATGTACAGTGAGGTACAGTCAATGTACAGTGGATGTCAGACAATGTCAGTCAATATTTGGGAATATCAGTGGATTTTGAATTCAGTAGTGTGTGTGTGAAGCAGTTGGCATATCCTCAGTCACAGCAACAAAAAATAGGCACAGAGTGTCAACAGTTTATGCTACCCTAGATATGTCGGAAAATGACAGAAAAATATTTTATGACCATCTAGGTCATAATGAGGCAATAAATAAGGACAACTATCAGTGTCCTCCAGGAGTGACCGAGGTCTTGCATATGGGGAAGTTTTTGAGCTCGCTAGAAGGTAAAAACATACTTCATACGAAAGTCAGTTTTTTGCATCTTACTTTTAAGTAGCATTACTATGTTAGGTATATCAATTTCGATAAATGTAAATGGAATTGCTTTTCTTTCTCAGATGGCTTACCAGTAGCGGCACCAGAAAGCCATGAGAAGAAGACAAAGACAAAAGGTAAGAATAGTCAGGATTTTAAAAATATTTTACATGCTTATTATTTGTTAATTTTAAAATTGGTAAACAATATGTGACTTTGCATGTTAAGAAATATATTGATACTAATTCTCTTGATTTTAAACTTAACAGATACTAGAACACAAAGTGCAGAAATTGTTAGTGAAGGAAAGAAGCAAAGAAAAGGTTAGTCTGTAATATACACTTTGCATGAATCCCACTACCAGAGAGAACCTCTTTCGTAGCTCACAGAGATGAAGTCTGGGGGAGCTTATGCTATACCCCCAGTTTTGTTTTGCTTCGGCGTTCGGATCTGGTTTAAATTATTGTTGCAGGTCCCGTATTTTAATTATTATTGATTGTGCATCTTGACATACTTACGGACATAAGACTTGTATTCTAAATTTGGGCCATGAATTTCAGATGGTGGAGAAGGTTTTTGGAGCAGGTTAAAGGTTTTGGAGCAGGTGCCCTTTGATTACTATATCCTTGTTATTACTTGTCTTAATTTCACTAAACTTGTATGAATGGTGCATCAAATGATACTCATGCACTGGACAGGCTTGAATGCAAAAGTTTTGGATGCCAAATGAGGTTAATGTTTTTCGAGATAGTTAAAGTTTTTGGAGCAGGTTCCCTTATACCTTGTATCAAACAAAATAATACTATGCTGTATCGTATCATATTGTATTATACGATATAATATCATATTTCATACAACAATATCATATGATACATTATAAAGAGGTGTTGGCGTATTTGATAGCTTCGACTGATTTGGACACGTTAGCTCCGGGTTTGAGTCCGGTCTGTCGCTATTACTGTAACATTGTAACCTTGGGCAAGTTACTTAACTCTACTAGTGCACTCTCTCTACCCAGGGGTTAAATTGGGTACCTGGCTCATGAGACAACCTGGCTATGTGGATAAAAAGCATTAGCGCCGTAGTTTGGCAGCTCTGCTTGTAAGCTCCAAGTTGAGGATCCAGCAGTTGCATTACTTGATACAACAAATGATTACATGTTTGTGCATATTTTCTGGTCTAGATTTAATATGCTTGTAATATCCTTTATTTCTACAAATAAACCAATATGCTGATCTAATATACTGCAAGTCTCATCAAAATTAAACTCTTTACAAAATTTTTTTATGATATTTATGTATAACTTGTGTATATCAATCATTACTATTAAAGTAAAAACAAAGAAAAAGCTTTGAGTTTTTAATACACTTTTTTTTAAAATTTCTATTTCCAAAGACTATCCAGCATTTGAATTTATCTTTTCAGACTCATTTCGCTGGACAGAAGCGAACACGAAAGCTGTAATAACAGATTTTAAGGAGTGGGTAAACACCGAAAAGGGAAACAGTCTACCAAGTTCGTATTTTTTTTCTTTCCATGCTTCAGTGAAAAAATTCTTTGACAAAAGCAATTTTTCTGTAAGTTTATGTTATCTACAACGTTCAGTTGAGACCTTTATTTGAGCATGTAATATGCATACAGTTATGCAAACAGGAAACTTTGCATAGTGACAGTAACTTATGGTTTTTAGATCACCTGAGTTGAAAGCTCAAGTTAGCTTTTCTGATCAAAATTTGTCCGTTGTCTGTCGTCGGCGTTGTTGTTGTCGTTGGCGGCGTTGTCGTTGTAAACTTTCCACATTTTTTTCTTCTTCTCACGAACCACTGGGCAGATTTCAACCAAATTTGGCACAAAGCATTACTATGTGAAGGGGATTCAAGTTTGTTCAAATGAAGGGCCACGCCCTATTTAAAGGGGAGATAATTGAGAATTATTGAAAATTTGTTGGTATTTTTCAAAAATCTTCTTCTCAAAAACTATTCGGCCAGAAAAACTTAAACTTGTGTGGAGGCATCCTCAGGTAATATACATTCAAGTTTGTTCAAATCATGGTCCTCGGGGGTAGGGTGGGGCCACAATAGGGGGATCAATTTTTACATAGGAATATATAGAGGAAATCTTTAAAAATCTTCTTCTCAAAAACTATTAGGCCAGAAAAGCTCAAATTAAAATGGAAGCATCCTCAGGTAGTGTAGATTCAAGTTTGTAGAAATCATGGTCCCCGGGGGTAGGGCGGGGTCACAATAGGGGGATGAAGTTTTACATCGGAATATATAGAGAAAATCTTTAAAAAATCTTCTTCTCAAAAACTATTAAGCCAGAAAAATTCAAATTAAAATGGAAGCATCCTCAGGTAGTGTAGATTCAAGTTATTCAAATCATGGTCCCTAGTGGTATGGTGGGGCCACAATGGGGGGATAGATTTTTACATAGGATTATATAGAGAAAATCTTATTCTCAAAAACTATCAGTCCAGGAAAGCTCAAATTTGAGCAGAAGCATCCTCAGATAGTGTAGATTTAAGTTTGTTCAAATCATGGTCCTCGGGGGTAGGGTGGGGCCACAATTGGGGGATAAATTTTTATACAGGAATATATAGAGAAAATCTTTTTAAAAAATCTTTTAAAAACTATTAGGCCAGGAAAGCTCAAATTGGCGTGTAACCATCCTCAGATAATGTACATGTAGAATCAAGTTTGTTCAAATCATGGTACATTGTACCTAGGGGTAGGGCGGGGCCACGATGGGGGATCATTTTTTATATATAGAGAAAATCTTTAAAAATCTTCTTTTCAAAAACTATTAGGCCAGGAAAGCCCAAATTTGAGTGGAAGTATCCCCAGATCGTATAGATTTAAGTTTGTTTAAATAGTCCAGGGGTAGGGTGAGGGCACAATGGAGGTGAATTTTTACATAGGAATATATAGAAAAAATCTTTAAAAATCTTCTTTTTAAAGACTATTTGGCCAGAAAAGCTTAAACTGGTGTAGAGGCATCCTCGGGTAGTGTAAATTCAAGTTTGCAAAATCACAGTCCCTAGCGGTAGGGCAGGGCCGCGATGGCAGTTTGAATTCTTACATAGGAATATTTAGAAAAAAATCTTTAAAAATATTCTGGGAAAGTTTTTGGTCCAAAACTCAGTACTTTGTTTGAAAGCACAGGCTATGCAGATTTAAGTTTGATGAAACCATGATTCCCTAGAGAAAAGTGGGGCCACGAAATAGGGGGGGGGGGTATATAGGAATAGAGAAAATCTTCTTACAGGTACAACAACAAAAGGGGCTTGGTATTTACCAAAAAAAAAAGATGTGGATAAAACTTAGCAGACTTTGAATTTTTTTTTGCAATATCTACTGTACTTAGTTGTCAAGATATTCTGATACTGAACTGGTAATTTGATCAGAGTTAAGGCAATTGTTGCTCAGGTGAGCGATGTGGTCCGTGGGCCTCTTGTTTTACATTACACACACTTGACATATATTATAGAATTAAATATTATATGTAGATATACTAGTATTCTTATATGACGCAATGCACTTTAAATTTCATAAAGTTATGTTTTCTTTCAGGTAAAACATGTCTGGAGGAGTACTTAAGCAGATCGACATCCCTTGCTTGCACAGTTCTGCAACTCAGAACAAAAATTATGAATGAGCAGAACAAAAGAAAAAAGAATCATTCCAATCGATTAAAAAAACTTTCTTTTTAGATTTTTTATAACAAAACTTTCAATCAAATACCTTTGTTTACTCCTTTTTAGCTAACCTGAGCTGAAGCTCATGTGAGCTTTTCAGATCACTTTTTGTATGACGTCTGTCAACTTTCACATTTTCAACTTTTTCTCTAGAACCACTGGGCTAATTTCAACCAAACTTTGCACAAAGAAACCTTTAAATGGCTTTCAAATATGCTCAAATAAAGGAATAAGTCCCATTTAAAAGGGAAATGATTTTTATTTTACATATCATATTTTAAACAAATCTTCTCGAAAACCATTTGGTTGGAAAAGCTGAAACTTGTGTCGAAGCATCCTCAGTCATGTAGATTCAAGTTTGTTTAAATCATGTTCCAAGGGGGTAGGGTTGAGCCACAATGGGATAATATATAAGTATTTATATAAGTAATATATAAAGACAACTCTTCCAAAACCTTTTTCTCAAAAACCAAAAGGTCAGACAAGCTGTAATTTGTGTTGAATTTTGATTAAATCAGGATGCTCAAGGTTAGGGAGGGGTCAAGATGGGGGGGGGGGTCAAATTTTTACATTAGATTATATCGAGAAAAAATCTTTAAAAATCTTTTTCTTTTAAATTTTTTTTTCTCAAAAGCCATGCTGTGACTTATGTTGAAGAATTATCAGGTAGTGCAAATTTCATCATGTTCAAATCATGATAATGATCTTGAGGGTATAATTAGGTCACAATGGGGGGGGGGGTGGTATAATTACCTAGGAAATAATTCTGATTCTCCAAAACTCAAATGTTATTTGTATTTGTTATTTGTTATTCATATGGTATTGCTTATAACCAATCATCTTGACCTTTATGATTCTCAGTTGTTCTCAACTGTGGCCCCTGAGCTACACAATGTGTTCAAAGTTTGATGTTATGAACTGTTCTTCTTGGTCTTCTTGAGAAATGAAATGCTCAACATGTAGTAAATTGATGATAAAATCATCAACTTTCGAAAGAAGCTCAATGTATAGAACAATAAGATGTGTTTTAAAAATCTATTTTCCTACATTGATCAGATATTTTCTAAATGGCCGTATAAAGCTGATTTCATCATTGATGTCGTTGCTCAAGTGAGCGATGTGGCCTTTGGACCTCTTGTTTGGAAATTATCTTGGTCACTTTTCAAACCAAATTTAAATTCTGCCTGTTATTCTAACAAACATTGAAGATAGCTACATGTTTGATGTTTAAATGTTTCTTCACATAGATTTTACAAGCAAATTATTCCCCATCAAATCCCATTTCAATTTTTTGCACAACTGATGGCAATTAATAAAGTTTGCTTGATTATCATATACAATGTAGAGATCTAGAAGTTGCATTATGTCTTTGTATTACATATTGTTTTTAAATTAATTTAACTATAGGAAACAAAAATTAAACACACTTCCTTGATTGTGTTTCAGAAATATTACATAGTTGTTTTGAGGCAAAGAAGTAAATAACCAGGCCCGTGGAGTGCATTGGTTTTTTTGTTGACATAATCTTTTAAGGAAAAACTACTGTGGTGTTAAACATCTATTAATTATTATGAGAATGTTGTGCATGTACCTGGGTTTAATTTATTCATATACCAACGATTAGAACTAATGTTTATGAATATGCATAGTTGAGTTAATATAAATGTTTTCATGTTTACATGAAATACATGTAGTTAAGTATTTACTGTTAATTAGAATATAGTGACTCCTAAAATTAATTTAAACTTACTAAACTATTAAAATGGATTAGTACAACCGTACAAAGTTTTTGTTTTTTTTAAACTCTGTAGTCCGTTAGAGTTTAAGCTGTATCTTTAAAATTTTAATACATTTAATTAAAAAAATGATTCTTATATTTTATACAATAATGGAGGTAATAATGAATTAGATTTATTTTAGTTATTGAGCATGTTATCAATATGTGTATAATTATGATACATGTACTTATATCATTGCTTCAGTTGTTTCGGTAACTGTGTTGATCTGTTTACAACATAAGTGCATATCAAATCAAAATACAATATCATGCAGTAATTTTCATGTCCAGAACAAATTAAAATGAGATATCATGTTAGTTTCATTTGTAATACTAGTTCATTTTTAATGTTCTCATCTGTTATATATATATTTCTGATCATCGGTGTTTTAATATTAAAAATATTAAAACTTGGAATCGCTTTTCTTGTCATTCATAAGAGGTTTGTTATTACATGTACCAGTGTACAATTTAAATAAAATTATTATTTTAAGTTAAAAATTATAAAGTTATTTCCTTTAAAAAATAGTAATGATGTTGTGACTTCTTCATCAAGTTTTAATGATTCTAATATTAATCAGTTAATTTAATTTGAATAAATTTTTTACCTATGACTATATAAAATATAAATTTTTAAACAGATTTGCTGGCACAACCGCACAATATACACTTAAAAATGTGTTAAGAGATGAATACGACATTGCTTTAAAATAAATACTATACAATTAAGGTAGGAGTTAGGTTACCAAAAAATAATGTTTGTAGAATGCAATTGCTTTTGCATTTTAATTAACACTATTGAATGTATATTGAAATTACTACTATTTATATTATTGTCTGCCTGATAGGCATTTCAAATATTAATATATGTCTACCTTATATTGTATTTATATAATGTCAGCTTAAAGTCTACTACATGGTTTTGAAAAATTAGGCAGACCTCTTAAAATGTATATCTCTTTGGATGCAATATATCTTAACAACAGTCTACCAATGAACATACTTTTGTGTTTTAATAGCTTGTTGAGATGGACAATGAATAATATTGAGATTTAAAAAAAACTATATATGTCTGCCTAAGTATGGTTTTTTAGCCATGTCCGCCTATTGGTGAAAGCAGGTATATATATATATATATATATATATATATATATATACACACACACACCAGCAAAAGCCATACTTTACTGTCATATCGATTCATTTTTAAGCTAATTGTGCATGCATGTACAGTAGCCAGGTACAATGTAAGTATATGAGTAGGGAGGAAATAAACAATACGACATTTTGAACTAAATCTCTCTCTCTCTCTCTCTCTCTCTCTCTCTCTCTCTCTCTCTCTCTCTCTCTCTCTCTCTCTCTGTAGTAGGTTGCGCTGTATGTATCATAACCATTATCATTAGTACCTTTGGCATACTTATTGTAGGCAATACTCTCTCAAAAATTATTTGACGTAAACTACAAGTTGACAATGATACAAGGTATGTGTAATTCTTGCTGCGCCTGCCATAACAGTAGAACCGTAAAACATAGTATTTACCGTTACAATATCAAATTTATTTTTTAACTGTACAGAAACAATTTAAAGGAATACTTTGATCATAATAAAAATACTCGAATGCCTATAATGAGGAAAATAAGTCATATATCTTAAGAGTTATATTGCCCTCCTGGTTTCTATATACTTATATATATTTTAAAAAAAATGCAGAAGTAATACGACGGGGGTTGAAAAACCTTGTTGTTAATTAAAAAATAGGCAAATATATTGTCAAAAGCCATTTTTCTAGGTATTATGAATGAAACAACTAAATATCATTTAGAGCTCAAGTTCAGTATGCTATTAATATTGTATGTCTAAATTTGAGGGGATATATTCAGAAAGTCCTAATTGAAATTGACTACAACATTTTGTCAAAGAAGAACATAGAGTTACGTCGTTAGACGTTTAAGGTGTTACCTACTGTGAACAAAAAGGTACACCGTGAAAAATATAAAAAGTACCCAATCATTTCATTTTTACTTTTTCTTTGATCATCATATTTTACAGATAATCTCTCACGAAGATCTACTACAATAATTTCTCTAAGTTCGACCTTCGAGTCTTATTCAGCAAGCAAAGCGAATGACGGTATTTTAAACACGACTTCCATATATTGTTCACACACTGATGTTAATCAAGAGAGAGCATGGTTGCAGGTGGATCTTGGCAAACCTTACAGCATTAGTAGTGTCAAGATATATTATAGAAAAGACGGTATGAATGTTTTATTTCTGTTAATTTTATATTACCTTAATTAAGAAATATGTACAATTGACTGTCCACATTGCAAATAAAATGACAACTGGACCTGTATTTCAAAAAATCATGAAAAATAGACTTTCATAACAATTGGAAATCATTTTAATGTGAACGAGCGTACCTTGGCCTTGCTATACTCTTTGTCGAGATCGGCGGCGGACAAATTTTCCTTTCAAAAAACTAAGAAAATATCCGATTTATGATGTTGGAAATATGACATAATGTTAAAGTAATTATTTTCTTTTGAAAACAGAATTATAGTATACTTTTGTTCTTTATATACATTTGTGTTAAGGGTGGTATATGTATTTTCATGAGATTTTAACAACTTTTTTAAGGCATACATTGATAGAAACTGTTCCGTCTTCTTTTTCATTGTTAATATGATAGGATATAATGGCAAGATAAAAATACAAATACATGTAGTAATGACTGAGAAACAAAATTACTACGTTTTGTAGTGCACATTTTCAAAATGTACAATTTTTTAATATTATAATTATACCCCCGCTCCGAAGGAGAGGGGGTATACTGTTTTACCCTTGTGTGTCTGTCTGTCTGTCTGTCCGTCCGTAACAAAAATTTCTGTCGCATTTATCTCAGCAACTATTTATCACAGATGCTTGAAATTTTAACACAGTGTTTGTTAAGGCATGCCATATCGTGGGATATATTTTTGTACCAATCGGACGTCAACTTCCTGTTAAATGACGACTTTGCTTATTTTTGAACCAAAATTTTCAAACAAATTTTCGTCAAAGATTTCTCAGCAACTGTTTATCGCAGATGCTTGAAATTTTTACACAGTATTTGTATAGGCATGCCATATCGTGGGATATATTTTTGTACCAATCAGACGTCAACTTCCTGTTAAATGACGACTTTGTTTATTTTTCGCAAAACTTTTCAAACAAATTTTCATCAAAGATTTCTCAGCAACTGTTTATTGCAGATGCTTGAAATTTTTACACAGTATTTGTATAGGGATGCCATATCGTGGGATATATTTTTGTACCAATCAGACATCAACTTCCTGTTAAATGATGACTTTGTTTATTTTTAACAAAACTTTTCAAACAAATTTCCGTCAAAGAATTCTCAGCAACTATTTATCGCAGATGCTTGAAATTTTAATACACTATTTGTTTTGGCATGCCATATTGTGGGATATATTTTTGTATCAATCGGACGTCAACTTCCTGTTAAATATTGACTTTGTTTAATTTTTGCCAAAATTTTCAAACTCCAAGTTGAGGATCCAGCAGTTGCATTACTTGATACAACAAATGATTACATGTTTGTGCATATTTTCTGGTCTAGATTTAATATGCTTGTAATATCCTTTATTTCTACAAATAAACCAATATGCTGATCTAATATACTGCAAGTCTCATCAAAATTAAACTCTTTACAAAATTTTTTTATGATATTTATGTATAACTTGTGTATATCAATCATTACTATTAAAGTAAAAACAAAGAAAAAGCTTTGAGTTTTTAATACACTTTTTTTTAAAATTTCTATTTCCAAAGACTATCCAGCATTTGAATTTATCTTTTCAGACTCATTTCGCTGGACAGAAGCGAACACGAAAGCTGTAATAACAGATTTTAAGGAGTGGGTAAACACCGAAAAGGGAAACAGTCTACCAAGTTCGTATTTTTTTTCTTTCCATGCTTCAGTGAAAAAATTCTTTGACAAAAGCAATTTTTCTGTAAGTTTATGTTATCTACAACGTTCAGTTGAGACCTTTATTTGAGCATGTAATATGCATACAGTTATGCAAACAGGAAACTTTGCATAGTGACAGTAACTTATGGTTTTTAGATCACCTGAGTTGAAAGCTCAAGTTAGCTTTTCTGATCAAAATTTGTCCGTTGTCTGTCGTCGGCGTTGTTGTTGTCGTTGGCGGCGTTGTCGTTGTAAACTTTCCACATTTTTTTCTTCTTCTCACGAACCACTGGGCAGATTTCAACCAAATTTGGCACAAAGCATTACTATGTGAAGGGGATTCAAGTTTGTTCAAATGAAGGGCCACGCCCTATTTAAAGGGGAGATAATTGAGAATTATTGAAAATTTGTTGGTATTTTTCAAAAATCTTCTTCTCAAAAACTATTCGGCCAGAAAAACTTAAACTTGTGTGGAGGCATCCTCAGGTAATATACATTCAAGTTTGTTCAAATCATGGTCCTCGGGGGTAGGGTGGGGCCACAATAGGGGGATCAATTTTTACATAGGAATATATAGAGGAAATCTTTAAAAATCTTCTTCTCAAAAACTATTAGGCCAGAAAAGCTCAAATTAAAATGGAAGCATCCTCAGGTAGTGTAGATTCAAGTTTGTAGAAATCATGGTCCCCGGGGGTAGGGCGGGGTCACAATAGGGGGATGAAGTTTTACATCGGAATATATAGAGAAAATCTTTAAAAAATCTTCTTCTCAAAAACTATTAAGCCAGAAAAATTCAAATTAAAATGGAAGCATCCTCAGGTAGTGTAGATTCAAGTTATTCAAATCATGGTCCCTAGTGGTATGGTGGGGCCACAATGGGGGGATAGATTTTTACATAGGATTATATAGAGAAAATCTTATTCTCAAAAACTATCAGTCCAGGAAAGCTCAAATTTGAGCAGAAGCATCCTCAGATAGTGTAGATTTAAGTTTGTTCAAATCATGGTCCTCGGGGGTAGGGTGGGGCCACAATTGGGGGATAAATTTTTATACAGGAATATATAGAGAAAATCTTTTTAAAAAATCTTTTAAAAACTATTAGGCCAGGAAAGCTCAAATTGGCGTGTAACCATCCTCAGATAATGTACATGTAGAATCAAGTTTGTTCAAATCATGGTACATTGTACCTAGGGGTAGGGCGGGGCCACGATGGGGGATCATTTTTTATATATAGAGAAAATCTTTAAAAATCTTCTTTTCAAAAACTATTAGGCCAGGAAAGCCCAAATTTGAGTGGAAGTATCCCCAGATCGTATAGATTTAAGTTTGTTTAAATAGTCCAGGGGTAGGGTGAGGGCACAATGGAGGTGAATTTTTACATAGGAATATATAGAAAAAATCTTTAAAAATCTTCTTTTTAAAGACTATTTGGCCAGAAAAGCTTAAACTGGTGTAGAGGCATCCTCGGGTAGTGTAAATTCAAGTTTGCAAAATCACAGTCCCTAGCGGTAGGGCAGGGCCGCGATGGCAGTTTGAATTCTTACATAGGAATATTTAGAAAAAAATCTTTAAAAATATTCTGGGAAAGTTTTTGGTCCAAAACTCAGTACTTTGTTTGAAAGCACAGGCTATGCAGATTTAAGTTTGATGAAACCATGATTCCCTAGAGAAAAGTGGGGCCACGAAATAGGGGGGGGGGGGGGTATATAGGAATAGAGAAAATCTTCTTACAGGTACAACAACAAAAGGGGCTTGGTATTTACCAAAAAAAAAAGATGTGGATAAAACTTAGCAGACTTTGAATTTTTTTTTGCAATATCTACTGTACTTAGTTGTCAAGATATTCTGATACTGAACTGGTAATTTGATCAGAGTTAAGGCAATTGTTGCTCAGGTGAGCGATGTGGTCCGTGGGCCTCTTGTTTTACATTACACACACTTGACATATATTATAGAATTAAATATTATATGTAGATATACTAGTATTCTTATATGACGCAATGCACTTTAAATTTCATAAAGTTATGTTTTCTTTCAGGTAAAACATGTCTGGAGGAGTACTTAAGCAGATCGACATCCCTTGCTTGCACAGTTCTGCAACTCAGAACAAAAATTATGAATGAGCAGAACAAAAGAAAAAAGAATCATTCCAATCGATTAAAAAAACTTTCTTTTTAGATTTTTTATAACAAAACTTTCAATCAAATACCTTTGTTTACTCCTTTTTAGCTAACCTGAGCTGAAGCTCATGTGAGCTTTTCAGATCACTTTTTGTATGACGTCTGTCAACTTTCACATTTTCAACTTTTTCTCTAGAACCACTGGGCTAATTTCAACCAAACTTTGCACAAAGAAACCTTTAAATGGCTTTCAAATATGCTCAAATAAAGGAATAAGTCCCATTTAAAAGGGAAATGATTTTTATTTTACATATCATATTTTAAACAAATCTTCTCGAAAACCATTTGGTTGGAAAAGCTGAAACTTGTGTCGAAGCATCCTCAGTCATGTAGATTCAAGTTTGTTTAAATCATGTTCCAAGGGGGTAGGGTTGAGCCACAATGGGATAATATATAAGTATTTATATAAGTAATATATAAAGACAACTCTTCCAAAACCTTTTTCTCAAAAACCAAAAGGTCAGACAAGCTGTAATTTGTGTTGAATTTTGATTAAATCAGGATGCTCAAGGTTAGGGAGGGGTCAAGATGGGGGGGGGGTCAAATTTTTACATTAGATTATATCGAGAAAAAATCTTTAAAAATCTTTTTCTTTTAAATTTTTTTTCTCAAAAGCCATGCTGTGACTTATGTTGAAGAATTATCAGGTAGTGCAAATTTCATCATGTTCAAATCATGATAATGATCTTGAGGGTATAATTAGGTCACAATGGGGGGGGGGGTGGTATAATTACCTAGGAAATAATTCTGATTCTCCAAAACTCAAATGTTATTTGTATTTGTTATTTGTTATTCATATGGTATTGCTTATAACCAATCATCTTGACCTTTATGATTCTCAGTTGTTCTCAACTGTGGCCCCTGAGCTACACAATGTGTTCAAAGTTTGATGTTATGAACTGTTCTTCTTGGTCTTCTTGAGAAATGAAATGCTCAACATGTAGTAAATTGATGATAAAATCATCAACTTTCGAAAGAAGCTCAATGTATAGAACAATAAGATGTGTTTTAAAAATCTATTTTCCTACATTGATCAGATATTTTCTAAATGGCCGTATAAAGCTGATTTCATCATTGATGTCGTTGCTCAAGTGAGCGATGTGGCCTTTGGACCTCTTGTTTGGAAATTATCTTGGTCACTTTTCAAACCAAATTTAAATTCTGCCTGTTATTCTAACAAACATTGAAGATAGCTACATGTTTGATGTTTAAATGTTTCTTCACATAGATTTTACAAGCAAATTATTCCCCATCAAATCCCATTTCAATTTTTTGCACAACTGATGGCAATTAATAAAGTTTGCTTGATTATCATATACAATGTAGAGATCTAGAAGTTGCATTATGTCTTTGTATTACATATTGTTTTTAAATTAATTTAACTATAGGAAACAAAAATTAAACACACTTCCTTGATTGTGTTTCAGAAATATTACATAGTTGTTTTGAGGCAAAGAAGTAAATAACCAGGCCCGTGGAGTGCATTGGTTTTTTTGTTGACATAATCTTTTAAGGAAAAACTACTGTGGTGTTAAACATCTATTAATTATTATGAGAATGTTGTGCATGTACCTGGGTTTAATTTATTCATATACCAACGATTAGAACTAATGTTTATGAATATGCATAGTTGAGTTAATATAAATGTTTTCATGTTTACATGAAATACATGTAGTTAAGTATTTACTGTTAATTAGAATATAGTGACTCCTAAAATTAATTTAAACTTACTAAACTATTAAAATGGATTAGTACAACCGTACAAAGTTTTTGTTTTTTTTAAACTCTGTAGTCCGTTAGAGTTTAAGCTGTATCTTTAAAATTTTAATACATTTAATTAAAAAAATGATTCTTATATTTTATACAATAATGGAGGTAATAATGAATTAGATTTATTTTAGTTATTGAGCATGTTATCAATATGTGTATAATTATGATACATGTACTTATATCATTGCTTCAGTTGTTTCGGTAACTGTGTTGATCTGTTTACAACATAAGTGCATATCAAATCAAAATACAATATCATGCAGTAATTTTCATGTCCAGAACAAATTAAAATGAGATATCATGTTAGTTTCATTTGTAATACTAGTTCATTTTTAATGTTCTCATCTGTTATATATATATTTCTGATCATCGGTGTTTTAATATTAAAAATATTAAAACTTGGAATCGCTTTTCTTGTCATTCATAAGAGGTTTGTTATTACATGTACCAGTGTACAATTTAAATAAAATTATTATTTTAAGTTAAAAATTATAAAGTTATTTCCTTTAAAAAATAGTAATGATGTTGTGACTTCTTCATCAAGTTTTAATGATTCTAATATTAATCAGTTAATTTGATTTGAATAAATTTTTTACCTATGACTATATAAAATATAAATTTTTAAACAGATTTGCTGGCACAACCGCACAATATACACTTAAAAATGTGTTAAGAGATGAATACGACATTGCTTTAAAATAAATACTATACAATTAAGGTAGGAGTTAGGTTACCAAAAAATAATGTTTGTAGAATGCAATTGCTTTTGCATTTTAATTAACACTATTGAATGTATATTGAAATTACTACTATTTATATTATTGTCTGCCTGATAGGCATTTCAAATATTAATATATGTCTACCTTATATTGTATTTATATAATGTCAGCTTAAAGTCTACTACATGGTTTTGAAAAATTAGGCAGACCTCTTAAAATGTATATCTCTTTGGATGCAATATATCTTAACAACAGTCTACCAATGAACATACTTTTGTGTTTTAATAGCTTGTTGAGATGGACAATGAATAATATTGAGATTTAAAAAAAACTATATATGTCTGCCTAAGTATGGTTTTTTAGCCATGTCCGCCTATTGGTGAAAGCAGGTATATATATATATATATATATATATATATATATATACACACACACACCAGCAAAAGCCATACTTTACTGTCATATCGATTCATTTTTAAGCTAATTGTGCATGCATGTACAGTAGCCAGGTACAATGTAAGTATATGAGTAGGGAGGAAATAAACAATACGACATTTTGAACTAAATCTCTCTCTCTCTCTCTCTCTCTCTCTCTCTCTCTCTCTCTCTCTCTCTCTCTCTCTGTAGTAGGTTGCGCTGTATGTATCATAACCATTATCACTAGTACCTTTGGCATACTTATTGTAGGCAATACTCTCTCAAAAATTATTTGACGTAAACTACAAGTTGACAATGATACAAGGTATGTGTAATTCTTGCTGCGCCTGCCATAACAGTAGAACCGTAAAACATAGTATTTACCGTTACAATATCAAATTTATTTTTTAACTGTACAGAAACAATTTAAAGGAATACTTTGATCATAATAAAAATACTCGAATGCCTATAATGAGGAAAATAAGTCATATATCTTAAGAGTTATATTGCCCTCCTGGTTTCTATATACTTATATATATTTTAAAAAAAATGCAGAAGTAATACGACGGGGGTTGAAAAACCTTGTTGTTAATTAAAAAATAGGCAAATATATTGTCAAAAGCCATTTTTCTAGGTATTATGAATGAAACAACTAAATATCATTTAGAGCTCAAGTTCAGTATGCTATTAATATTGTATGTCTAAATTTGAGGGGATATATTCAGAAAGTCCTAATTGAAATTGACTACAACATTTTGTCAAAGAAGAACATAGAGTTACGTCGTTAGACGTTTAAGGTGTTACCTACTGTGAACAAAAAGGTACACCGTGAAAAATATAAAAAGTACCCAATCATTTCATTTTTACTTTTTCTTTGATCATCATATTTTACAGATAATCTCTCACGAAGATCTACTACAATAATTTCTCTAAGTTCGACCTTCGAGTCTTATTCAGCAAGCAAAGCGAATGACGGTATTTTAAACACGACTTCCATATATTGTTCACACACTGATGTTAATCAAGAGAGAGCATGGTTGCAGGTGGATCTTGGCAAACCTTACAGCATTAGTAGTGTCAAGATATATTATAGAAAAGACGGTATGAATGTTTTATTTCTGTTAATTTTATATTACCTTAATTAAGAAATATGTACAATTGACTGTCCACATTGCAAATAAAATGACAACTGGACCTGTATTTCAAAAAATCATGAAAAATAGACTTTCATAACAATTGGAAATCATTTTAATGTGAACGAGCGTACCTTGGCCTTGCTATACTCTTTGTCGAGATCGGCGGCGGACAAATTTTCCTTTCAAAAAACTAAGAAAATATCCGATTTATGATGTTGGAAATATGACATAATGTTAAAGTAATTATTTTCTTTTGAAAACAGAATTATAGTATACTTTTGTTCTTTATATACATTTGTGTTAAGGGTGGTATATGTATTTTCATGAGATTTTAACAACTTTTTTAAGGCATACATTGATAGAAACTGTTCCGTCTTCTTTTTCATTGTTAATATGATAGGATATAATGGCAAGATAAAAATACAAATACATGTAGTAATGACTGAGAAACAAAATTACTACGTTTTGTAGTGCACATTTTCAAAATGTACAATTTTTTAATATTATAATTATACCCCCGCTCCGAAGGAGAGGGGGTATACTGTTTTACCCTTGTGTGTCTGTCTGTCTGTCTGTCCGTCCGTAACAAAAATTTCTGTCGCATTTATCTCAGCAACTATTTATCACAGATGCTTGAAATTTTAACACAGTGTTTGTTAAGGCATGCCATATCGTGGGATATATTTTTGTACCAATCGGACGTCAACTTCCTGTTAAATGACGACTTTGCTTATTTTTGAACCAAAATTTTCAAACAAATTTTCGTCAAAGATTTCTCAGCAACTGTTTATCGCAGATGCTTGAAATTTTTACACAGTATTTGTATAGGCATGCCATATCGTGGGATATATTTTTGTACCAATCAGACGTCAACTTCCTGTTAAATGACGACTTTGTTTATTTTTCGCAAAACTTTTCAAACAAATTTTCATCAAAGATTTCTCAGCAACTGTTTATTGCAGATGCTTGAAATTTTTACACAGTATTTGTATAGGGATGCCATATCGTGGGATATATTTTTGTACCAATCAGACATCAACTTCCTGTTAAATGATGACTTTGTTTATTTTTAACAAAACTTTTCAAACAAATTTCCGTCAAAGAATTCTCAGCAACTATTTATCGCAGATGCTTGAAATTTTAATACACTATTTGTTTTGGCATGCCATATTGTGGGATATATTTTTGTATCAATCGGACGTCAACTTCCTGTTAAATATTGACTTTGTTTAATTTTTGCCAAAATTTTCAAACTCCAAGTTGAGGATCCAGCAGTTGCATTACTTGATACAACAAATGATTACATGTTTGTGCATATTTTCTGGTCTAGATTTAATATGCTTGTAATATCCTTTATTTCTACAAATAAACCAATATGCTGATCTAATATACTGCAAGTCTCATCAAAATTAAACTCTTTACAAAATTTTTTTATGATATTTATGTATAACTTGTGTATATCAATCATTACTATTAAAGTAAAAACAAAGAAAAAGCTTTGAGTTTTTAATACACTTTTTTTTAAAATTTCTATTTCCAAAGACTATCCAGCATTTGAATTTATCTTTTCAGACTCATTTCGCTGGACAGAAGCGAACACGAAAGCTGTAATAACAGATTTTAAGGAGTGGGTAAACACCGAAAAGGGAAACAGTCTACCAAGTTCGTATTTTTTTTCTTTCCATGCTTCAGTGAAAAAATTCTTTGACAAAAGCAATTTTTCTGTAAGTTTATGTTATCTACAACGTTCAGTTGAGACCTTTATTTGAGCATGTAATATGCATACAGTTATGCAAACAGGAAACTTTGCATAGTGACAGTAACTTATGGTTTTTAGATCACCTGAGTTGAAAGCTCAAGTTAGCTTTTCTGATCAAAATTTGTCCGTTGTCTGTCGTCGGCGTTGTTGTTGTCGTTGGCGGCGTTGTCGTTGTAAACTTTCCACATTTTTTTCTTCTTCTCACGAACCACTGGGCAGATTTCAACCAAATTTGGCACAAAGCATTACTATGTGAAGGGGATTCAAGTTTGTTCAAATGAAGGGCCACGCCCTATTTAAAGGGGAGATAATTGAGAATTATTGAAAATTTGTTGGTATTTTTCAAAAATCTTCTTCTCAAAAACTATTCGGCCAGAAAAACTTAAACTTGTGTGGAGGCATCCTCAGGTAATATACATTCAAGTTTGTTCAAATCATGGTCCTCGGGGGTAGGGTGGGGCCACAATAGGGGGATCAATTTTTACATAGGAATATATAGAGGAAATCTTTAAAAATCTTCTTCTCAAAAACTATTAGGCCAGAAAAGCTCAAATTAAAATGGAAGCATCCTCAGGTAGTGTAGATTCAAGTTTGTAGAAATCATGGTCCCCGGGGGTAGGGCGGGGTCACAATAGGGGGATGAAGTTTTACATCGGAATATATAGAGAAAATCTTTAAAAAATCTTCTTCTCAAAAACTATTAAGCCAGAAAAATTCAAATTAAAATGGAAGCATCCTCAGGTAGTGTAGATTCAAGTTATTCAAATCATGGTCCCTAGTGGTATGGTGGGGCCACAATGGGGGGATAGATTTTTACATAGGATTATATAGAGAAAATCTTATTCTCAAAAACTATCAGTCCAGGAAAGCTCAAATTTGAGCAGAAGCATCCTCAGATAGTGTAGATTTAAGTTTGTTCAAATCATGGTCCTCGGGGGTAGGGTGGGGCCACAATTGGGGGATAAATTTTTATACAGGAATATATAGAGAAAATCTTTTTAAAAAATCTTTTAAAAACTATTAGGCCAGGAAAGCTCAAATTGGCGTGTAACCATCCTCAGATAATGTACATGTAGAATCAAGTTTGTTCAAATCATGGTACATTGTACCTAGGGGTAGGGCGGGGCCACGATGGGGGATCATTTTTTATATATAGAGAAAATCTTTAAAAATCTTCTTTTCAAAAACTATTAGGCCAGGAAAGCCCAAATTTGAGTGGAAGTATCCCCAGATCGTATAGATTTAAGTTTGTTTAAATAGTCCAGGGGTAGGGTGAGGGCACAATGGAGGTGAATTTTTACATAGGAATATATAGAAAAAATCTTTAAAAATCTTCTTTTTAAAGACTATTTGGCCAGAAAAGCTTAAACTGGTGTAGAGGCATCCTCGGGTAGTGTAAATTCAAGTTTGCAAAATCACAGTCCCTAGCGGTAGGGCAGGGCCGCGATGGCAGTTTGAATTCTTACATAGGAATATTTAGAAAAAAATCTTTAAAAATATTCTGGGAAAGTTTTTGGTCCAAAACTCAGTACTTTGTTTGAAAGCACAGGCTATGCAGATTTAAGTTTGATGAAACCATGATTCCCTAGAGAAAAGTGGGGCCACGAAATAGGGGGGGGGGGGGTATATAGGAATAGAGAAAATCTTCTTACAGGTACAACAACAAAAGGGGCTTGGTATTTACCAAAAAAAAAAGATGTGGATAAAACTTAGCAGACTTTGAATTTTTTTTTGCAATATCTACTGTACTTAGTTGTCAAGATATTCTGATACTGAACTGGTAATTTGATCAGAGTTAAGGCAATTGTTGCTCAGGTGAGCGATGTGGTCCGTGGGCCTCTTGTTTTACATTACACACACTTGACATATATTATAGAATTAAATATTATATGTAGATATACTAGTATTCTTATATGACGCAATGCACTTTAAATTTCATAAAGTTATGTTTTCTTTCAGGTAAAACATGTCTGGAGGAGTACTTAAGCAGATCGACATCCCTTGCTTGCACAGTTCTGCAACTCAGAACAAAAATTATGAATGAGCAGAACAAAAGAAAAAAGAATCATTCCAATCGATTAAAAAAACTTTCTTTTTAGATTTTTTATAACAAAACTTTCAATCAAATACCTTTGTTTACTCCTTTTTAGCTAACCTGAGCTGAAGCTCATGTGAGCTTTTCAGATCACTTTTTGTATGACGTCTGTCAACTTTCACATTTTCAACTTTTTCTCTAGAACCACTGGGCTAATTTCAACCAAACTTTGCACAAAGAAACCTTTAAATGGCTTTCAAATATGCTCAAATAAAGGAATAAGTCCCATTTAAAAGGGAAATGATTTTTATTTTACATATCATATTTTAAACAAATCTTCTCGAAAACCATTTGGTTGGAAAAGCTGAAACTTGTGTCGAAGCATCCTCAGTCATGTAGATTCAAGTTTGTTTAAATCATGTTCCAAGGGGGTAGGGTTGAGCCACAATGGGATAATATATAAGTATTTATATAAGTAATATATAAAGACAACTCTTCCAAAACCTTTTTCTCAAAAACCAAAAGGTCAGACAAGCTGTAATTTGTGTTGAATTTTGATTAAATCAGGATGCTCAAGGTTAGGGAGGGGTCAAGATGGGGGGGGGGGTCAAATTTTTACATTAGATTATATCGAGAAAAAATCTTTAAAAATCTTTTTCTTTTAAATTTTTTTTCTCAAAAGCCATGCTGTGACTTATGTTGAAGAATTATCAGGTAGTGCAAATTTCATCATGTTCAAATCATGATAATGATCTTGAGGGTATAATTAGGTCACAATGGGGGGGGGGGTGGTATAATTACCTAGGAAATAATTCTGATTCTCCAAAACTCAAATGTTATTTGTATTTGTTATTTGTTATTCATATGGTATTGCTTATAACCAATCATCTTGACCTTTATGATTCTCAGTTGTTCTCAACTGTGGCCCCTGAGCTACACAATGTGTTCAAAGTTTGATGTTATGAACTGTTCTTCTTGGTCTTCTTGAGAAATGAAATGCTCAACATGTAGTAAATTGATGATAAAATCATCAACTTTCGAAAGAAGCTCAATGTATAGAACAATAAGATGTGTTTTAAAAATCTATTTTCCTACATTGATCAGATATTTTCTAAATGGCCGTATAAAGCTGATTTCATCATTGATGTCGTTGCTCAAGTGAGCGATGTGGCCTTTGGACCTCTTGTTTGGAAATTATCTTGGTCACTTTTCAAACCAAATTTAAATTCTGCCTGTTATTCTAACAAACATTGAAGATAGCTACATGTTTGATGTTTAAATGTTTCTTCACATAGATTTTACAAGCAAATTATTCCCCATCAAATCCCATTTCAATTTTTTGCACAACTGATGGCAATTAATAAAGTTTGCTTGATTATCATATACAATGTAGAGATCTAGAAGTTGCATTATGTCTTTGTATTACATATTGTTTTTAAATTAATTTAACTATAGGAAACAAAAATTAAACACACTTCCTTGATTGTGTTTCAGAAATATTACATAGTTGTTTTGAGGCAAAGAAGTAAATAACCAGGCCCGTGGAGTGCATTGGTTTTTTTGTTGACATAATCTTTTAAGGAAAAACTACTGTGGTGTTAAACATCTATTAATTATTATGAGAATGTTGTGCATGTACCTGGGTTTAATTTATTCATATACCAACGATTAGAACTAATGTTTATGAATATGCATAGTTGAGTTAATATAAATGTTTTCATGTTTACATGAAATACATGTAGTTAAGTATTTACTGTTAATTAGAATATAGTGACTCCTAAAATTAATTTAAACTTACTAAACTATTAAAATGGATTAGTACAACCGTACAAAGTTTTTGTTTTTTTTAAACTCTGTAGTCCGTTAGAGTTTAAGCTGTATCTTTAAAATTTTAATACATTTAATTAAAAAAATGATTCTTATATTTTATACAATAATGGAGGTAATAATGAATTAGATTTATTTTAGTTATTGAGCATGTTATCAATATGTGTATAATTATGATACATGTACTTATATCATTGCTTCAGTTGTTTCGGTAACTGTGTTGATCTGTTTACAACATAAGTGCATATCAAATCAAAATACAATATCATGCAGTAATTTTCATGTCCAGAACAAATTAAAATGAGATATCATGTTAGTTTCATTTGTAATACTAGTTCATTTTTAATGTTCTCATCTGTTATATATATATTTCTGATCATCGGTGTTTTAATATTAAAAATATTAAAACTTGGAATCGCTTTTCTTGTCATTCATAAGAGGTTTGTTATTACATGTACCAGTGTACAATTTAAATAAAATTATTATTTTAAGTTAAAAATTATAAAGTTATTTCCTTTAAAAAATAGTAATGATGTTGTGACTTCTTCATCAAGTTTTAATGATTCTAATATTAATCAGTTAATTTGATTTGAATAAATTTTTTACCTATGACTATATAAAATATAAATTTTTAAACAGATTTGCTGGCACAACCGCACAATATACACTTAAAAATGTGTTAAGAGATGAATACGACATTGCTTTAAAATAAATACTATACAATTAAGGTAGGAGTTAGGTTACCAAAAAATAATGTTTGTAGAATGCAATTGCTTTTGCATTTTAATTAACACTATTGAATGTATATTGAAATTACTACTATTTATATTATTGTCTGCCTGATAGGCATTTCAAATATTAATATATGTCTACCTTATATTGTATTTATATAATGTCAGCTTAAAGTCTACTACATGGTTTTGAAAAATTAGGCAGACCTCTTAAAATGTATATCTCTTTGGATGCAATATATCTTAACAACAGTCTACCAATGAACATACTTTTGTGTTTTAATAGCTTGTTGAGATGGACAATGAATAATATTGAGATTTAAAAAAAACTATATATGTCTGCCTAAGTATGGTTTTTTAGCCATGTCCGCCTATTGGTGAAAGCAGGTATATATATATATATATATATATATATATATATATATATACACACACACACCAGCAAAAGCCATACTTTACTGTCATATCGATTCATTTTTAAGCTAATTGTGCATGCATGTACAGTAGCCAGGTACAATGTAAGTATATGAGTAGGGAGGAAATAAACAATACGACATTTTGAACTAAATCTCTCTCTCTCTCTCTCTCTCTCTCTCTCTCTCTCTCTCTCTCTCTCTCTCTGTAGTAGGTTGCGCTGTATGTATCATAACCATTATCATTAGTACCTTTGGCATACTTATTGTAGGCAATACTCTCTCAAAAATTATTTGACGTAAACTACAAGTTGACAATGATACAAGGTATGTGTAATTCTTGCTGCGCCTGCCATAACAGTAGAACCGTAAAACATAGTATTTACCGTTACAATATCAAATTTATTTTTTAACTGTACAGAAACAATTTAAAGGAATACTTTGATCATAATAAAAATACTCGAATGCCTATAATGAGGAAAATAAGTCATATATCTTAAGAGTTATATTGCCCTCCTGGTTTCTATATACTTATATATATTTTAAAAAAAATGCAGAAGTAATACGACTGGGGTTGAAAAACCTTGTTGTTAATTAAAAAATAGGCAAATATATTGTCAAAAGCCATTTTTCTAGGTATTATGAATGAAACAACTAAATATCATTTAGAGCTCAAGTTCAGTATGCTATTAATATTGTATGTCTAAATTTGAGGGGATATATTCAGAAAGTCCTAATTGAAATTGACTACAACATTTTGTCAAAGAAGAACATAGAGTTACGTCGTTAGACGTTTAAGGTGTTACCTACTGTGAACAAAAAGGTACACCGTGAAAAATATAAAAAGTACCCAATCATTTCATTTTTACTTTTTCTTTGATCATCATATTTTACAGATAATCTCTCACGAAGATCTACTACAATAATTTCTCTAAGTTCGACCTTCGAGTCTTATTCAGCAAGCAAAGCGAATGACGGTATTTTAAACACGACTTCCATATATTGTTCACACACTGATGTTAATCAAGAGAGAGCATGGTTGCAGGTGGATCTTGGCAAACCTTACAGCATTAGTAGTGTCAAGATATATTATAGAAAAGACGGTATGAATGTTTTATTTCTGTTAATTTTATATTACCTTAATTAAGAAATATGTACAATTGACTGTCCACATTGCAAATAAAATGACAACTGGACCTGTATTTCAAAAAATCATGAAAAATAGACTTTCATAACAATTGGAAATCATTTTAATGTGAACGAGCGTACCTTGGCCTTGCTATACTCTTTGTCGAGATCGGCGGCGGACAAATTTTCCTTTCAAAAAACTAAGAAAATATCCGATTTATGATGTTGGAAATATGACATAATGTTAAAGTAATTATTTTCTTTTGAAAACAGAATTATAGTATACTTTTGTTCTTTATATACATTTGTGTTAAGGGTGGTATATGTATTTTCATGAGATTTTAACAACTTTTTTAAGGCATACATTGATAGAAACTGTTCCGTCTTCTTTTTCATTGTTAATATGATAGGATATAATGGCAAGATAAAAATACAAATACATGTAGTAATGACTGAGAAACAAAATTACTACGTTTTGTAGTGCACATTTTCAAAATGTACAATTTTTTAATATTATAATTATACCCCCGCTCCGAAGGAGAGGGGGTATACTGTTTTACCCTTGTGTGTCTGTCTGTCTGTCTGTCCGTCCGTAACAAAAATTTCTGTCGCATTTATCTCAGCAACTATTTATCACAGATGCTTGAAATTTTAACACAGTGTTTGTTAAGGCATGCCATATCGTGGGATATATTTTTGTACCAATCGGACGTCAACTTCCTGTTAAATGACGACTTTGCTTATTTTTGAACCAAAATTTTCAAACAAATTTTCGTCAAAGATTTCTCAGCAACTGTTTATCGCAGATGCTTGAAATTTTTACACAGTATTTGTATAGGCATGCCATATCGTGGGATATATTTTTGTACCAATCAGACGTCAACTTCCTGTTAAATGACGACTTTGTTTATTTTTCGCAAAACTTTTCAAACAAATTTTCATCAAAGATTTCTCAGCAACTGTTTATTGCAGATGCTTGAAATTTTTACACAGTATTTGTATAGGGATGCCATATCGTGGGATATATTTTTGTACCAATCAGACATCAACTTCCTGTTAAATGATGACTTTGTTTATTTTTAACAAAACTTTTCAAACAAATTTCCGTCAAAGAATTCTCAGCAACTATTTATCGCAGATGCTTGAAATTTTAATACACTATTTGTTTTGGCATGCCATATTGTGGGATATATTTTTGTATCAATCGGACGTCAACTTCCTGTTAAATATTGACTTTGTTTAATGTTTGCCAAAATTTTCAAACAAATTTTCGTCAAAGATTTCTCAGCAGCTATTTATCGGAGATGCTTGAAATGTTTACACAGTGTTTGTTAAGGCATGCCATATCGTGGGATATATTTTTGTACCAATCGGACGTCATCTTCCTGTTAAATGAGTACCTTATTTATTTTAGCCAAAATTTTCAAACAAATTTTCCTCAAAGATTTCTCAGCAGCTATTTATCGCAGATGCTTGAAATTTTAACACACTATTTGTTTAGGCATGCCATGCCATATTGTGGGATATATTTCTGTACCAATCGGATGCCAGCTTTCTGTTTAATGTCGACTTTGCTTATTTTGCATATTCACATCAGAGCGGGGGTATCACTAGTGAGCATTGGCTCACAGATATCTTGTTTAAATTTGCATTACTGCACAAATATTTTGGTGGTTTTTTTTTTTTTACCACTGAACATGACTAATGGTATGGAATAACTGTGTCATGGTAAGGATTTTTTTTTGTTCAATGTCATTATACACAACATCGGACTTTAAAATCTCAAAATGTACGATGGTTTATTTTAGATGATGGAATTTCAAATTGGAAGCAGTATCGGTTCCGACAGTTTTATCTTGACGTGTCGAATATCTCAGCAACACAAAGTTCGACGACTCAGAGAATTCGCTGCTACAAGGACAATACAACCGCCCCATCATTGCCTCCCTATAAAATAGACATACCTTGTATACACACAGTTAGATATGTTATTGTTGAGACAACGTACGACGCTCCTGAAGATGATAAAAATGGTGTACATGGGGCTATCCTTGAGATATGTGAAATAGAAGTTTATGGTAAACATTTTCTTTCAAGATTTTGCTGTTATATAAAAGTTCTTGTTCCATCAAATCGTAAAACAAATCTAAAAAGACGAAGTTAATAAATCATAAGCTTTTGACTCCTTAAATCAGCGCAATTAAGTTTTGGCAAACCAGCGTGAATTAAAAGGTCAATTATAATTTTTGTTATATATTTAACTGGTTTGTTATGTTGAATAGAGCTCCGATTTGAATTTGTTTTTTTTCCTGTTCCTACAACGATGTTGAAGTATATATTTATTTCAAAACTAGGATGTAATAAAAATTGCATTAACCGAGACTGCGATGCATTTGGGTTCTGTATCCAAGGATGTGTGGATGGATATTGGGGACGTAATTGTGATTCAGTATGCCCTGTAACCTGTATAGAACTGTCTTGTAACAGAATTACTGGACACTGTGTCACCTGCATCTCTGGGTATTGGGGATACACCTGTACATTACTGTGTTCATCATTTTGCTACGGGGGAGTTTGTGACAAAACTAATGGTAAGTGTACACTGGGATGTACACCGGGACGGAATGGGGAAATTTGTGATCGAATATGCAGCTCTGGATGTACAAATGGTACATGTGATCAACAGATTGGGATTTGTCTCAATGGATGCAAACAGAACTGGTCAGGGGATTATTGCAACAGTAAGTATAATATTATATAACTAGAGACGAGCTCGTTGCAAGCAACGATTAGGTTTTCCGTCGTAGCTGCGTCATACTTGTGACGTATTACAAAAAATTGATAGCTGACCATAGTACAATATTAGATGTGTAAACACTGAGAAACAAAGTATTATATTTCTGTGACCGCGTAGATTTTACGGTGATAGAGAATTCGTCTGGATCTGCATCGGTCGTGTGCAGTACGAACCGGGTGAGGGAATGTTGACGTAAAGTGTATAAGGTAAATGGTTGGGGCGCGCTGTGGGCCGTAAGCTAAAACGAAGGGTAGGTTTGCCATATTCCCGAAGGTCCACCAGTATACAGTTTCAGAAAAATAAACAGGCAATTGATGCAGGATTCCACATTATCGGACGAGACTCAACGATGGCAACAATTTAACAGACAGACATGTTACAAACAAGTCGGATATGGCCAGAAGTGGCCTCCGGACTCAAGACTCTGGGAGAGTAGGACGTGGCCGGGGCTGGCCGCCGTATTCCAGACTGCGCATTGACAATTGTACATAACTATTTATAAGAATCTTAACAATGAGTATAAATTGCAATTGACAGGTAATGATATAAGTAAGCTGAGTGAAAGGTTCACAGATATAAAATAATTAAATAAACTCAATGAGTCTTTGATGTCCAAGAAATGAAAATCTGATAATTGCACAATGTTGTTTTAAGAGGTTAACAGTCCTTGAGACATGACACTCTGTCTTTTTGAAATCACATATAAAGTCTGAAAAGTGTCAATCACTAAATAAAAAAAGTAACTATGTAAGAAATAAACTGTGAGAAAAAATTACGAAACAGGTGTTGAATTTTACAAGTAAAGTAAAAAAAAATTATAATTGAACAGTGTATTTTGCACGATGATACTACATGTTTATGAGCAAATACAGATCTTAACACGTTGTCCCTAGTTTGATTCGCC
This sequence comes from Magallana hongkongensis, assembly GCA_015776775.1. Classification (NCBI taxonomy): domain Eukaryota; kingdom Metazoa; phylum Mollusca; class Bivalvia; order Ostreida; family Ostreidae; genus Magallana; species Magallana hongkongensis. The sequence continues at coordinate 28,276 of VIAA01000032.1, forward strand.
GCATTTTATTCAAAGAGTGGGACTGTGGTTATGCCCGGTACGAAGGTAAAAAGACCATTGGCAAACGTTTTACTAGCATTTTTACTAGCATGCGGAGATCCTGGAAATTTTATAAGGGGTTTTGAAGAATAATTTTATATTTCGAGGAGGTGGAACATGCGCGGATCAGAAAATTTTTCCGGGGTGGGGGTTGAAAAGTCAGACGGTTATTTGAGTTTGCCAAGGGATGTCCGAGGCATATTTGGTAAGTTTATAATGTAAACGTAATTGAAAGAAATTTCGCTGGGGGGGGGGGGGGGTCTGGAACCCTTCCCCTTCTAGATCCGCGCACGGAGAAGACCGATGCCGGAAATTTTACTGTACTTTTAACCATTTTTATTTAATTATTCATGTTCATAATTATCAGAAAACCAATATTACCTTTCAAAGCAGTTAAAACTTAAAACTTAAGATACGAACCATTTAGTCTCGGTGAGTATTGCGTCTGCGTACGAAAATAATGGCAATTTTCAAGAAATTCGGATGGACGATCTGTGTCCTAGGTCCTTTTTCTTTTTCTGACTAAAAGCTACAGACCTGCAGTTAGAGATTGTCAAACTCTTATTGATTATGTCAATTTGTTTGTCTCAAAGAATCATTTTTTAAATCAATAAAGTTTTACCTTAAAAAAAAGAAAGAAATCGGGCACAATTTTCAATGTTAGCATTTTACAATTTTTTGGTTTAATAAAATTTCAAGAAACAACTCTTCATTGCTTTATCCGAAATATTGCATGAAAAAAATTTACATCGCATTTTTTAAATTACAAAAGGATATTCAAAATGAACTTGGATTAACCGCTAACAAACAGGCATAAAGAGAGACTGAGAACCAATTTCTTCTCTTTTTTTTTTTACATCAAAAGAAATTCAAAAATAAATCAAAATATATTTTTTCTTTGTATGCGTTAATGAAAATGTAGATCAGCAAGGGGTTCTTTTTCGTGCAAGCACCTACTTAACAGATTGTTACACGGGTCAACAACGATGAGAAATATCGTTGTGGCAATATTGTGGGTGAAGGATGAATGTGTAGTTTGTTTTTTAAGTTTATTTTTGATACATGTAATTATATTTATCTGGATCGGTTATTTTTGTTAGTTTGTTTTGTTTATTAAAGAGGGGAATAAAAAAATGAGTAATTTCCAAGCGCGTAGCATCGTTTTTGAAAGTGGGGGGGGGGGGCAAACTCATTCAACAAATCTTGACAAGAAAAAAAAACAGATTTTTTTTTTGAATTTTTCAAAATTTCACTCATAATTTCATGATTTTCATAGCATTTTTTTTACATGCTACCAAAATGGGGGGGGGGGGGCAACTCCATGATAATTCAATTTTTTTTATGTAAATTTTATAAAAATAGTTGCTTCGAGAAAAAGTGGGGAGAGGACATCTTTATGTCATATAACATGTGAAACTGATTTCATTCCACCCACAAGCTTGAAATAATGAAATAATTTTAAGGAAAACAATATAAATGGACGTCATAAATCCCATATCAAACGACATATTACCACTTGATTCTGTGCGTCTTTTTAATGAATTTATAAACAGCGGCAAATTCTAAAATGTATTTTTAAAGGTAATGTTACATGTAGCTGCAAGTCTGTAGACCTTGAATGAAAAATTTCGGATGGTAGTCAATTTTTCCGGGATACAGATCGAGCGGTACATATATGCAGCTTAGGTAACTAAGAATAATTCCAATAAAATACTTTGTTGAGTAATGCAAGCTTTTAAGATTTGTATAAAATATAACACCCAAATACTTCGTCTTACATTCGCTATTTGTATAACAAGCAGAACCAGTATCAGTCTGACCGGCCTCACCATATACATTGCTGGAATTTAATGTCCTAGCATTGCATTGCTCTGCATGTACACAATTTCTTTTAAAAATTAAACACTTAAAGTGTTCATCTATATGGCTACACATAACGTACACACGTGATTCAAAATAACCCAGACGGAAAACGGTAAAGAATTCAGTCATTGAGTCTACGTTTTATAGATCTGGTAAGAAAACACATTGCGGGTCTGAATGTTTGTTGATATGTCAATCTATCAATATACAGTTTGTTAATTATTTTCGATTGCTAAGGCTACAGCGTATTTGATGAACATTGAACAACATTTTTTCCATGCCATTTATTTCCATGGAAGATAGCGAATACAAGTATAAAGCATTTATTTAATTACCTCTTTAGAATTGTGTATGGAATAAATAATTTATAAGTTGCTGCTGAAGGTTGTTTGGTATTTTCGTTTGTAGATGTTTTGAAGTAAAAAAAATGAAACGCGGGGCAAGTCATAATTATTATCCCTAATAACCGTAACTTAAAACTAGCGGCTTTGGATTCAAATATTATCGTATACGAATATTAAGTTCACTTTTTAAAATCATCTCCACGATGATAATTATATTATATCCATCGCAAATCAGTATGTTCTATCGGGAGCAATCCCGCGTTCGTTTAAATTGCCAGCGTACATTTGTCATGCCAGTAATACACATTGTGCTTTATATGACAACCGTGTATACGTATTGTAGAAAAGTTGAGTTTAATTACCATGCATTGGAGCCATTTTATTAACACATCTCCCAGTACTGAAACAATTCAAAATGTCTCTGTTACAGTAACACAGTGGGGCGTTAATCGTGTACGTCCAGCTCTACAAGCACATGCACTGTCGTCTAGGCGACGGCCTGAATACAGCTAGCGTCCTATCGATCGGTTACCTGAGTCTCGTAATGCATCTAAATATAGACAGGGGCACAGTTATGAAACAAACAACAAAAATAAGGTCAAAGAGGTTTATCTATATGAAATGAAAATGTACATATGTATAAAACATTTGGGAATTTTATGTGGAATTATTTTTGCGCGCTACATGTATCAATTAGTGCATTACAAGAAGCCCTTTCATAACCTCATAAACGTGCGCACCCCCACACAAATGGACCGAACTGACAACAATTGTTTCTGCAAATACTGACTATAAATTACGAAAACTTAAATTAAATTAAATACTATAGAAGGATTCAAAATTAATTTCTTTACAACTTTGCTTAAATAATGCATTAGAAATGTTTATTCCTTTTTAAGTTATTGATAAGAAACTTTGGACGCCTCAAACTCCCTAATTATAAGGGCCAGCCCCTTTTTCGGTATACCGAATGAAAGGTCTGGGTAAGACCAAGAACTTTTAAAATACATGTTATAACAAATTTTTATCAGGTAGAAAACTAACACGGAAAATACGCGAATTTTTTTGATTTTTTTTCTTACCTTTGTTTCAACATCTATACCTTCCCTTTTATTTGCATTTAAATAATAGATAAAATATATCTCGCACAAATTCAATGTATTAGCTTCCAAACTAGCCCATCTTTGAGACTCTGCCAGTCATCGTTAAAGCTAAACCCCCTGGACAAAAGAAGTCGTTAAATTTTACTTAAAGGGGAATAACTCAAAACCGGATAGGGATTTTCCTCAACTAAAATATGCAACGACAACATCACGCGGCATGTTATCAGTCCTGAAACTTTCAAAACAATCAGTGAACAAACGAGCGAGATATTAAGGATCAAAGTTGGCGTCTAGAAGAAAAAAAAATAAGAAGAAATTTGAAAAAAATTTCAGAATAATAGTAAGGTTTTCCGCTCTCAGCGGAAAACCTTAATTATAATGATAATTTTGCAAATCTTTAAGGCACAACAAAATATTATTAAAGTAATTGTTTTAAATACCTTTTTTTCTTCTTCTTTATTATGAATGTGGAGATTAACATTTTTGCAGGTATATAGTGACGCAGATTCATTAACTAGTTGATAGGTTCAATGAATCAAAATCAATTTGTTTAGAATGTAAACTGGTGGGTTAATGGTAAAGTTCATGATATTCATGCTAGCCAAAAGTGTTTATGATATTTTCGCATATTTAACTTTATTATATATTTAGAAATGTTCACGTAAAGACAAAACATATAATAATTGACAGACGATGATGAAACTAAAAGGTTATTTGATAAATAAACATGTAATGTGAAAATAATTTGAATATACCTGCACATTTTATTAAAACAACTTTAAAGTTAAACACTATGCGAGGTATTTCGAATACTAAATCATGTTTATGCATTTCTATCCATCCATGTTATTGCAATGCAACATATGAATTGCAACCAACCTTTTGCTTATAAATTTATTTTTATTATATTTTTGAATGGATTGGAATATCAATTTTACAAAAGAATGAAATGCCTAGTACAGGATGTTTCAGCAAACATGTCCCTATTTTACAGTTTTAGAATAAAAGTAACCCTTCATGTATGACCTGAAATTTTGCAAAAATGTTAAGAGCATTTCATACAATTTTATCAAATCAAAATTTAAAACAAAGCTGAATCATCTATTTTCCAGACATGCATTTTAAAACTTAGACAGTACTTAGTTTAACGTCATTTTAAGACATGTTTTATGCCCGCCCTTTTTTCTCGGTCACTAGTATCATTCTATTTCTAACGTTCCTGATAACATTTTTACAAGATTCGAGGGTTAGAAAGTGGTCTTTCTTTATCACAGACTGGTTTTGAAGTTTCCCAGAAACGCATGTAGTCTATCCAGAAATAAATGTGCTTCATCAGTAAATTAAATGACGTCAGTTATACCAATGTTTCTTATCATCCAATGTGCAAAACTTAAACTAGATGAAATGTCTGTATCTTTTAGATGTTGCATTATCGAAATTTTAAATGATGTGATTTTCAAATCGTGTTTCAAAATTCGATATATGGGTAAAGAACTGACATTGAAATCCACTTTTCAAAATACATTCCTCACTTATTCCGTTGGAGTCTCCTTGAATAATTGTCTTTACCTTTTCAATAATTTTATCCGATCGCCCTGACCTATGTCTTATAGGCGTATTTCTTCTTCTGTCACCAGTAGTTCCGTACTGCTCAAATTTAGTAACAATACAAAAAAATGTTTCCTTGACCAGTGTTTCACATCTGGGTCTTCTTTACCAAAAGTTTTTTCTAGGGGGCCGACGAGTTTCTATTCCCAAAGTATAGTTATGCAATCCCATCATCTATTTTCAAATACATGGAATAATTGACTTGTGATGATGCCATCAAAAATGATTTATGACATCATAGTGCATTGTATATACACTGTAATACATTTTCCGGAACAAACGCTTTCAGATGCAGTTTTTGTAAAGATAATATGTCATCTCTGCAAAGAAATAGCAACAAAAGTTGGGACATCTTTAATGAAACATCGATACAAGAACTCAAACGGTCGTTAAAACGATTTTCATTCATTATAACACTCGTTGAGTATGCAATTAGTGAATAAATGACTCTTGGACAACAACATGTCACTATTGTATGTTGGGTCAATGTCTTAAACACAATTTGAGATATGTTTTATTTTTCGCTGTATAAATGGTTTAATTGTGCAGATTAAATGACCGAACTTTGAATGTAGGAATTCATTGTTATGTAAACAAAGCTTGAGTCTTATATACGTTTACAAACAACGTAATTTAAGGAATAATTATTTCTTTAACACAATAACTCAATCAAGGTAAACTGATTCAATGTGTTCATAAATAATAGTATCAACAGAAGATTGCAGCATTTGACTGAAACTTACACTAATAACTCACATATATAAACGATAACAGGACTCGAACTTTGTTAACAAACTCAGTATTACTCAATAGTTGACATTCAAATTTTGATAAATCATTTATAATACCAATATAAACAAATATTAACTCAGCAATAAAAATGGAAAAGTAAAATTTAAAATTCTGATCTTAGATCGTGTCTAAGTCACTTTAATCTCTATTGTTTATAATGCATATTACAAGTGCGCCAAATGGTAATTATCGGAATATGATTATTTAAACAGACCATTTAAATATAAAGTGTTATGAAATAGTTGGTGGTGGTATTTTTGATTGCAATGCATGAATTAAAGTAGTCAACACTTTTCTTCACAGTATGTGACACAACGCATTATGGGCCAACCTGTTCTTTGGAATGCGCCGACAGTTGTGTAAACAATACCTGTAATAATACCACTGGTTCCTGTATGTATGGATGTCAGGGGGGATTCTACGGAGATAAGTGCGACAGAGACTGTTACAGTTGTCCCACAGGGTGTGACAGAATTACGGGAGAATGTATTGGAGATTGTCCTGTCGGCAGTTTTGGAAAATTTTGCAACAAAACATGCAGTAAAGATTGTAAAAACAGATGTAACAAAAACACTGGCAGCTGCGAGGAAGGCTGTGCATTTGGTAACATTGGAGATTTTTGTAACGAAACGTGCGATGATCGATGTTTATCTTGTTGTGAATCAAGAACTTACAACAGTAAGTATGGACTTTTATTTGGAAAAAAAAATAACGCTAAAATGAAGACTTATCTACTATATTTTATTCTTCCTCGTTGGGGGCTAACAACGAAAAATGTTTCGATTTTACAGTTAAACCGACGAAGGATTCATGCACAGAAAACCTTTCCATTTTGATAGGAGTATGTGTGGTTCTTTGCATAAGTGTCCTAGTGAACGGCTGTACAATAACATGGTAAATTGGTATTATTTCTTCAATACATAGTTAATTCCTTTCTACCTTTTTTTGATTTGTACAGAATGTGTAAACGCTATTAAAGTAGATCCAGTGTTCTGTGATGTCACACTTTTTTTTGTAAAATTTTGAATTCTTTAAAAATTGTAAAAGGTAGATTTATTTTTTTTATGTGAATATAATCACATGGATGTAATTAGAATTATTGGTAGGTTCAAGATATTTTTGCACTTAATTTTATCCTAAATTTCCAAATTTTTATACATCTTATCTATTTAAAGGGTAAATAACTCTTTTTCTGACTTTTCTCTCGGTTGTATGTCTAAATGGTATAGTTTTTCTTATTCCAACGATTAATTTTGAAATATTTTTGTAATTTTAGTTTTCTGATAAAGTTGACATTAAAAGGACTATGTGCGGTATGGTCAAATATCTGCCCCCGATTTCAACCAATTTTTAAATAGTATCGTATAAAAATGTAATCTTCACAAATCATTGTAAAAAGGATGCCTATAACTTTAATCTTGATTTTAGTCATCATTGCTCACTCGCTTTTTATCTATGACGTCACCTAAATGACCTAATTCCCGCAAAGTTGCAAACAAATGAAGATATTCTCATTTTTGCTCTATATTTTGCATTCGGAAGTATAGAGCGCAGGTCTGCTCAAGTGCAATTTTAACATATGTTTTTCTTCAGATAGTTATACATATTATACTAAAAAATGGTACTTGAGCAAGCCTGCGCTCGATGTTTCCCAGTCGAAAAACCATCGGAAAACACCCATATTTTGCTACAAAATATCAATTTATCAAAATAATGCAATATTTATGACGTCATTTCTACGTTATGACGTCATTGTGGTGATAACCTTTTACACCTTTATTTCCAATATGATTTTAACTATCTTTCATCTTATTTTAAAGCTCTTTCTAAAACTTTGATTTTTGGGGGCAAAAATTGCATAAAACCGCACTTTGTCCTTTAACAAGAAAAACAAATTTCTGCCTACAAGTTTTTACTTTTAACAAAAAAAAAATTAGTTTTCTGATGCTAAGATATGCTTTAGTTTATGTTTATCTTGCATCTTAAAAAGTGTGATGACATGTATTTTTTTTCTAACAATTGATGACATTTAAATCTATTAAGTTGAAATCAGTTCGGTTTTTTAACTTTCCTCAGATAATTTTACGAGTATGGCGTTACCTTAAGAGAAATGAATGAATGCAAATTGGAAAAAGGCCATTAGAAAAATAAATTTAAATATCCTCAACTATTTGGAAAAGTTAACGCATTGCGCATTATTGCCGCATTGCACATATACAAGATAAAGTATAATTGCAAAACGTTTGAGATTTAGCTTTTTTAACCAAAGTTATTTATTATGTTTGATACAAGTAATCAAATCGAACATAACCATTTTTTCGCTGCATTTATTTAGGATTTTAAGGCACAACTGGTGTGAGCAAAGAGATGTTACGCGACAAAAGTCCAAAGGTGATTCGCATTCAAATAATTTCGTTTCACAACAAGGGATATATGACACGGCAGAGGAAAACGCAGGGTACCAAGAATTAGGTCAAGTCAGTGGACCCTCACACTATGACCAGCTTCAGAGGTCACAAACTGAATGATTTGACACTACATGATGACAAATTACAACGGCATTGTTTTCGATATTAGAGTATTAACATTAATGTACATGTATAAGTAGCATTATGATCAACAATGAAGTAAATTGGATAAACATAACTCATATGCTTCATTAAAATGATCAAGACATGTCTATTTTGTACATATTTTCACGAAAGTGCTTACGATTCATCAACTTGAAAATTGAAAATCATGAACTATGACCTTTTGTAGTTAAAAAAAACAGGACGGGCAAAATCATTTGAATTTCGTATCGATATCGATTTGCATATATACAGAACAAAAGCTGTCAATATTTATTGTCGATATCGTATCGAAGTCAATCGGCATATAAAGACAACTAAAGTTGTCCATATTTGTTATCGTTATCGTGGATATCGTATGGATATGGATTTGCATATGTGCAAAACGTAATCTAATACTTTTGAAAACTGTATCAAGCCTGTCTTCAGTTTTGACGACATACACGTGTACATGTTCGCATTAATATCATTTTGCAATCGTTATATGACATCATTTTACGTTGTTCACATTGTTATTCTCTTAACTTGCTGTTGATAAAGGCTCTTTTATTTCAAAATCCAATAGCCTATGTTAACAACTGAATATATCTGTACCTAAATCAAAATCGTATCAATATCGATTGGCATATGTAAACAGCTTATTCAAATATTTGAAGATTAGACTAAGCATATCTTTACTTTTTGTCGCTATTGAGGATATCGATTCGATACACTATACATTTGTTGAAATTATTCGAAAATGTACATGCTGTGAAGTTGTTTGATAATACAGAAACTGGTATGCCATTTCCGAATATGTCATTAAATTCAATGTCAACCATTTTGCATGCATATTAAATAAGATTTTTGTTTATATTTACTATATTCTATTGATCTGAATGGAAATGTTTACATACTCACTTTTGTAAAATTCTTTTAATTATTATTTAATATACCAATATTGGGTAGCCAATTCAGTTTTAAAGAATGGTACAATAATATTGTAAAAGCTGCTTGGTCCGATTTTTTTGTAATTACAGTATCATTTTTTCCCCCATACAAATCATTATCTTAGAAAGTTATGGACTTTCTACTATTTACACCAGCAGAATCAGTCACCTTTCAAAGTTAGAAATATTCAAAGTAAATAAGAATAATTTCTCTTTAGGCAAACGAAAAAAACAAACCAAAATGCATCACGGGAATGTTTAGAAAAAGCAAACCGCTTGGTGTCGTCCCCCGAATGATTGGGTTTATTCAACCCGCATGGTATGCATCGATTGTAAAGAAAGCAGACTTTAGAAATATATTAGCGAACAAAACGTACACATGTTTATTTGTAATTTGTCTGATCATTTCGACCTTTATTTAAAGCGATGTCAAAGTCGTAATACAACCATACCCGTCTCGTCGTCAGGGGTGAAATTTAACATGAGGCGAAATAACGCGGTACCTTTTAATGTCGTTTGTTTTGTTAGCAAATTTTGTACGTATTTTTCTTCATTGAAATCTGGCATAATTGACGGGTAAAACTACTGCAATGTTTATTATTATACATATACTAAGCATAGCCATCGTTTAAAAGCGCGCATAAAATTTGATATAAAATCGGACCAAGCAGCTTTAAATATTTAATTTAATTGAAAACATAATTATAGGGCATGCCCTTATTGAAGCATTAAAATGGTTTTTGTTGGCTTGATGGACATTTTTCGTTATTTTCCAATTGTGATTTTACTCGTCGAATTTGATAACACAACGAACCAGCTTTTCCCCTAACTCCATCGCTTATTCTATATCCGAATGGGGCACATCTTTTTTGTCGAACATAACGGTTATGCAAGCCCTTCCGACAGTCTTTTCCAAGTTGACTCCTCCGACCGAGCCCGTTGGCTGCTAGTTCTTTCATGTGAAACTTGGTTGTCCCTGTATTTGATTGGCATCCGCGCACTACATCTTGACATTTAACATTCTCTCCTGGCTAAAGAAGGATTTTTTTTGTTAGAGCTGGGTTCCAACTGTCTGGTACTGAATCTTCGTCTTAAGAATACCCGGTTATTTACAGTAATTCTTTAATAGTGGAAAATTCAGATATCACTTTTGCATATCTGGTTTCCTTCAAATTAATGTCAACTTTCCATGTGAATTACTCATCATTTTTAGGATATTTGCCTTTTAAATTTCCTGCAATACAATTTGTGCATTTGACATGGCCTCGGTTATCCCTGCAAGTCTGTGTACCTGGCCTTTGGCTTTGCCAATCAGTCCTACAAATGCACACTGTTTAACTTCTAAATGAAAAAGACAATGCAGTAACAGTACGGATTCATATAATAAATAAAAGCCATAAACCGTGTGATTTTTTTTTACAGAATTTGTTTTGTATTAAGTGGCTTACCTGATAGGAATGTGTCATTTTAATGATTCGTCTGCAGGTATGTCTGTGGATCGTTATGGTAATCTCTCGTGATATTCAGGATGATGTATGTGTTAGAGAATGCTACCTCATGCAATTTCTCTACTTTTTTTACGAAAAAAAAGCGATAAAAGGCTTAGCTCCTTCATGATTTTAACTACGCTTTTTTTTCCCGTTTTTTTATTATGTTCAAAACAAATTTAAACCATTTTAGTTCAGTTTTTTCAGTTATTTGAATTTTAAAAATGCGTATTATATTACAGAAAACGGCTATTTTTGTTTGGGTTTTTTTGCAAATTTCACCTGGATGCGTCATTCCCGTTAAATTTAATACAGAACTTGTAAAATTAGTGTTTTCTAATTAAAAGAGAAAAATATAGAATATATAATTTATTTATTATTTTTTTTCTTTATTTTGATGTTATGATTTCTAGCGCTGTCAAAATCCACAAACTATAAACAGGGAAAATCTAGTGAGTAGAAATTTAACCCCACCCACCCCCGAAATAAACACACAAACAAAAATGGTAACAAAACAAGTGTTTAAATTTTGACTACATTGTATACAGATATTATTTGTATTTGAATTATTGCGTGAATGTTAAATTCATTTTTTTGAAAATGTATTTATTCCATTAAAGTCAAAGTCTTTAGATGTTGTTTCCAGGTAAATTATGTAAAAGTTTTAAGCAAGTATATACTCTGTTTACATCTACCAAGTATTATTTCCTCTATTTCTTACGGAAACTTATAGTTAATTAATAATTTTATACAAACAGCCAGACTGAAATTTACACGCCCCATTTATCGCTTGGTCGAAATCTACAGTGGCTGAGACGGACGATATACTTACAGGACTTACATTGACACGTCCTGTTTATCGATTGATCAAAAGCTACAGCAACCTAAGAAAAATACGATAAATCAGCATGAAATAATCACGACCATGTCAGACTCAAAGTCTCACAGGAGACGATTTGGCTGTTTCTTTTAGCTAACGTTCTTATGTACATTAGCAGTAATTTAGTGAATATTACTAGCTTTTAATAATCAATTTATTAATTAGTTAGAAGAAAGATGTTAATATATAAAAAAAAAGAATGCTCTCTTTTGTGAATCATGCGGGTAATGAAGGTAACGAGCATTGCAGAAAAAAATTACATAACCCGCTAACGCGGGTTATATATGTATAGTGTATTGTATAGTATTTGTCTTGGTGATTTATGGGAACACCAAGAATACCTTGTGTTCCAAAAACATTTGCCAGTTATAAAGAAAAGAATAATAGATGTTTATTGTCAGGAACTGTATGCTGTTATCAATAACTCTCCAAAATGTTATACTTTTTCACATTTGATAAATAATTTTTGCATGCAGTCTTATTTACTCACACTTATACCTAGGAAATTTAGAAGATGCGTTACAAAGTATAGATTAGAATCTCATTCATTAGTAATTGACTCTGGAAGGTATAAAAACATTGCCAGAAATGAAAGAAAATGCATTTTTTGTAATCACAACGACATTGAAGATTTTTTCACTTTACAATTCACTAATATCAAGATATATTAAGAATTATTATGTTAAAAACCCATCTGTTGTCAAACTTGTTCAGTTATTTAGTTCAAACAATACCAAAGAGTTAATATGTAACCTTGGTAAATATCTTCACTATGCATCTATGTTCAGAAATTCATTGCTCTAGTTAAAATTATACATTTTTTTTTTCATTACAACTGGTAAATCATACTTTCAGTATTATATATATATCTGTTGTATCTCACAATATTTTATATGATGTAAACATATATGAAATTGGTATGTTGTTCTCCATAGCGAGAATGCACGCTCTGCAGAGACTCTGAAGCCTACTGGCTTCGCATTTTGCGTGCCTCGCATATGTTTATACATGTACTTGTGTTTAATGCTGATGAGCTTAAGTTGAAATAAATAATAATTAATAACAATAACAAATGTATTTTGTCTGCAATATCGCTACCTTCATATCCCGAATGAATCACCAAAGAAAGTATTTTATGATTTAAATATAAACAATAACGCACTTACTGTTTCAAGTCTGTTAAAAAAAATCCTAACTATTTTAATAAAGTATGGTTTCTTTAAAACTTATAATATCGTACAGTAACTGTAGACGCTACAGTTCTGTGTCCCATAATGTAAAATAATTGAACTGAATCACTGAACGTGAACCTTTTTCAATGTAAATAACATGTATTATGCTTTGAGAATCAAGTATGCTGAAAAAACCTTCTTGTTTCACAATGCAACCTGTGTTATGGACGGTCTTTGCCCTGGTTTGGACTTGTGTATATTGTTACGGTAGTTTTTTTTACTATAAACTTTCTTTCTTATTTGTCATATACATAGACGGTGTTGTGCGTTTTGGTTTAATAATGATTTTAAGCCTGATCACATTTCCTGTAGAGCTGTTTGCTACTGTATCTGTTGTCTTATCTCTGATCTCGGAAGAAAGGATATAATTCGTTCAATTACTTTGCCTACATTTACCTAACCCGGTTAGACGCATTTTATACATGTATATTAGTATCTACCTAGCATAATTTCCTCTACCTCTTACGGAAACTTGTAGTTAATTCATAGCTCTATAGAAACAGCCAGACTGAAATCTACACACCCTATTTATCGATTGGTCGAAATCTACAGCGGCTGAAAGTGACAGGACTGAAATTGACACACCCTGTTTATCGATTGGTCTGAAATTGCAGCGACCTTAATAAAATCCCGGACTGCACGAAATAATCATGACGATTTCAGACTCAAAGTCTCACAGGAGACAATTTGGCTGTTTCTTTTAGCTAACGTACTTTGGTACATTAACACCATAATTTAGTGAATTTTACTAACGTTTCATAATCAGTTTATTTATTAGTTAAAGAAAGATGTTAATATAAACAATAAAATGCTTTCTTTGATGATTCATGCGGGTTATGTAGGTAGCGATCATTGCAGGAAAAATTTGCATAACCAGCTAAAGCATTTTATTGTTAAAATAAGTTGTATCTGTATGCATGGTTATACATGTTTACACTGTGTTTTACTGAAATTAAGTTATGCGTGAAATATACATGTACGCATGAACTTTCGTTATCCAAAATCATTATTACAGAGGCCATCATGGGACGTAAATGCGGTAACGTCGTATACAGTACCGATCAGACCAAACCTAACACCAGAGTAAACCCCAACTAAACGACGGCTTTACTTTGGGTTTACTTTTTGAAAATTTGGGTCCACTTGGGGTTTACTCAGAGTTTACTTTGGGTTTTCTTGAGAATTGCTTTTGGAGTCAACTATACGCACTGAAGTGTGAAGCAGAACTGTATTTTATTTTATCACCCTACTGCCTGTAATTCCTGCCCCTTGTATATTCTGAATACACATGTAGCGTCTGCTCTCAGTGTATTCTTCTGATCGGGGTTTACTCTCTGTGTCAACTCTGGGTTTATTTGGGGTTTACTATGGGTCCGCTCTAGTAAACCCAGAGTAAACCCAGAAAGTAAACCCAGAAAGTAAACACAGGGTTTAGTTTGGGTTTACTTTCTGTTAGGTTGGGTCTGATCGGTACTGTACTTAATATTAAATCTAACATAGAGTAATCATTTAATATAGTCATTCTTTTAATGTGCAATGGTGGTGTTTGTTTCAAAATAGCGTAGACAAGTGGTGTAATTCAGTTAATCGGTGACACAATAAGATAAAACTTGGGCCACAAAGAGTTCAGCGTTTTCAAGTAAAATAGTACCACGATTCATGTTTCGTATAAATGCTCTTATTTTTACGGGACTGTTGACTTTTTCTCAACCCACGAAAAAAAGATCAATTTGGGAATAGTTTAATTACTATAAATGATAATATTTCCTTTTGACAAATGGGAGACGAAAACCCCATATCAACATTCTTTAAATTGTTATTTATATTTTTCGTAACAATATCAAATCTATTTTTTAACTGTACAGAAACAAGTTAAAGGATTACTTTGATTTTAATAAAAAATCAAAGTACTAAAGTACTGACGTGAGTTGATTTTATCGATTATCATTTATTTTAAAATCAACTTATCTTGCGTGGCAATTAGTTTCTAGTCTGTATTTAAATTACGCACTTTTTATAATATGAATTTTAATTAGACTTTTCAGACAAGAATTTAGAGAAACTGCATATGGATCATGTGTGATATTTAAAGATATATTTCAAAATATGTATTAGTAATCGAAACAATTTTAACAAGAGGCCCAGGGGCCACATCGCTCACCTGAGCAACAATTGCCTTCATTCTGAACAAATTAGCATTACAGTATCAAAATATCTTGACAACTAAGTACAATAAATCTTGCTAAAAAAAAGTTAAAATCTGCTAATTTTTATCGACCTCTTTTTTTGGGTAAATACCATGCCCTTTTTGTTGTTGTACCTGTAAGAAGATTTTTCTCTATTCCTATATACTGTGGTTTCATTAATTTTCGTGGGTATCAATTTTCGTGTATTTTCTGAAAACCACAGTTTCAGGAATACGTTATTTCGTGGCCAATAATCCTATCAATACAAAATGTTTGTTGAAATTGAATTTGGTATTCAACGAATATTGATGAAACCACAGTACCCCCCCCCTCCCCTATTTCATGGCCCCACTTTTCTCTAGGGAATCATGGTTTCATCAAAGTTAAATCTGCATAATCTGTGCTTTCACACTAAGTACTGAGTTTTGGAAATAAAACTTTCCCAGAATATTTCTAAAGATTTTCTCTATATATTCCTATGTAAAAATTCAAACCGCCATCACGGCCACGCCCTACCACTAGGGACTGTGGTTTTGCAAACTTGAATTTACACTACCCGAGGATGCCTCTACACAAGTTTAAGCTTTTTCTGACCAAATAGTCTTTAAAAAGAAGATTTTTAAAGGTTTTTTTCTATATATTCCTATCTAAAAAGTTATCCCCCATTGTGGCCTCACCATATCCCTGGACTATTATTCAAACAAATAAACAAAAAATATATACGATCTGGGATGCTTCCACTCAAATTTGGGCTTTCCTGGCCTAATAGTTTTGAGAAGAAGATTTTTAAAGATTCTCTCTATATATTAAAATTTATTCCCCATTGTGGCCCCACCCTACCCCCAGGGACCATGATCTGAACAAACTTGAATCTACATTATCTGAGGATGGTTACACGCAAATTTGAGCTTTCTTGGCCAAATAGTTTTTAAAAGAATTTTTTAAAAGATTGTCTCTATATATTCCTATGTAAAACTTGATCCCTAAATAGTGGCCACACCCTACCCCCGGGGACCATGATCTGAACAAACTTAAATCTACACTATCTGAGGATGCTTTCACTCAAAGGACTAAGTGCGGTTTTATGCAATTTTTGCCCCCCAAAATCAAAGTTTTAGAAAGAGCTTTAAAATAAGATGAAAGATAGTTAAAATCATATTGGAAATAAAGGTGTAAAAGGTAATCACCACAGTGACGTCATAACGTAGAAATGATGACGTCATGAATATTGCATTATTTTGATAAATTGATGTTTTGTAGCAAAATATGGGTGTTTTCCGATGGTTTTTTGACTGGGAAACATCGAGCGCAGGCTTGCTCAAGTACCATTTTTTAGTATAATATGTATAACTATCTGAAGAAAAACATATGTTAAAATTGCACTTGAGCAGACCTCCGCTCTATACTTCCGAATGCAAAATATAGAGCAAAAATGAGAATATCTTCATTTGTTTGCAACTTTGCGGGAATTGGGTAATTAAGGTGACGTCATAGACAAAAAGCGAGTGAGCAATGATGACTAAAATCAAGATTAAAGTTATAGGCATCCTCTTTACAATGATTTGTGAAGATTTCATTTTTATACGATACTATTTAAAAATTGGTTGAAATCGGGGGCAAATATTTGACCATACCGCACATAGTCCTTTGAGCTTTCCTGGCCTAATATTTTTTGAGAAGAAGATTTTTAAAGATTTTCTCTATATATTCCTATGTAAAACTTGATCCCCCAAATGTGGCCTCACCCTACCCCCGGTTACCATGGTTTTAACAAACTTGAATCTATACTACCTGAGGATGCTTCCATTTTAATTTGAGCTTTCTTGGCCAAATAGTTTTTGAGAAGAAGATTTTTAAAGATTTTCTCTATATATTCCTATGTAAAACATGATCCCCCCATTGTGGCCCGAAACTACCCCCAGGGACTTTGATTTGAACAAACTTGAATCTACACTACCTGAGGATGCTTCCATTTTAATTTGAGCTTTTCTGGCCTAATAGTTTTTGAGAAGAAGATTTTTAAAGATTTTCTCTATATATTCCTATGTAAAACATGATCCCCCTATTGTGGCCCCACCTTACCCCCGGGAACCATGATTTGAACAAACTTGAATCTACACTGCCTGAGGATGCCTCCACACAAGTTTAAGCTTTTCAGGCCGAATATTTTTTGAGAAGAAGATTTTTGAAAAATACCTACAAATTTTCAATAATTCTCAATTATCTCCCCTTTAAAGAGGGCGTGGCCCTTCATTTGAACAAACTTGAATCCCCATCACCTAGTGGTGCTTTGTGCCAGATTTAGTTGAAATCTGCCCAGTAGTTCTTGAGAAGAAGATGCAAATGTGAAAAGTTTACAACGACGACAGACAACGGACAAATTGTGATCAGAAAAGCTGACTTGAGTCTTTGGCTCTGGTGAGCTCAAAATTGTATGGATCTAAGCACTATTGATATTGAACTCCAGTTTCGTTCAACTATCAACTCAGCTGTCTCCGTTAATCTCCGACAAGCAAGAGAGCCTCTCCGTTTGTCGGAGAGTTACGGAGAAAGCCGAGCTTTTGTTTGAACGAGACTATATTAAACTCTGGCGTAGGAATACATAAATATCTAAATTGTTCGTATTATATAAAATCTTACTATTTTCAAAGTGTTTATTAGATAAGTTTCCTTGAAAAACAATGCTACAGCATACATTACGTCGAATTTTTCTATTATATTCAAGAACTATGACTTGTCAGCGATGATGATTAATGCTTAGGTCCAAACACTGTTTCACTTTCGGTTTGCCAGAGTGACTGCATAGGAGAGTTGATTAAAATCAACTCCCAAAAATACTGGTATGCCTATTATAACAGAAGAAAGACATGTATGCTAATGGGTGATGTCGCCCTCCTGGTTTCTATATACTTAATATATAGTTTAAAAACAATGCAAAAATATTTTCACGGGGGTTGGTTAAACTTTGGGTTAATTAAAAAATAGACAAATACACTGTCAAAAGCCATTTCTCTAGGTCATAGGAATGAAACAACTAAATATCATTTAGATTTTAAGTTCAGTATGCTAATAATATTTTATGTCTAATATTTATTCGTTGAACATACATATTTTGACTAAAATCAGAAAGTCCTAATTGAAATTGACTACACCATTTTTTTCAAGGAAGTACATGGAGTCACGACATCAGACGTTTAAGATGTTACCTACTGTGAACAAGAAGGTACACCGTAAAAAATATAAAAAGTCGAACAACATCGGATTTTACACAGTCATTTCAATATTTTTTTTACTTTTTCTTTATTAATCATAATTTACAGGTAATCTCTCACGAAGATCTACTACAATAATTTCTAAAAGTTCGACCTGGCTTCGAGTCTTATTCAGCAAGCAAGGGGAATGATGGTATTTTAAACACGACTTCCATATATTGTTCACACACTGGTGTTAATCAAGAGAGAGCTTGGCTGCAGGTGAATCTTGGTAAACGTTACAGCATTAGTAGTGTAAAGATATATAATAGAAAAGACGGTATGCATGTTTTAATTCTGTTAATTTTATAGCTTAATTAGGAAATATGTACAATTGATTATCCACTTTGCAAATGATATGACAAGTGTACTATATTTTAAAAAAATATTGAAAAATATAGACTTTCATAACAATTTGAAATTATATAAATATGAGCGAGAGTACCTTGGCCTTGCTATACTGTATGCCGAGATCGACAGATACAGTGTGCGCAAGGAACCTTAAAGGGGGGGGGGGGGTTAGTGAAATATTACTTTAGGGAAATGTTCATAAAACGTCTAAAGTTGTTGCATTTTAAGATATCATATCTTGTATTAACATTTCATGCAGATATGTTAACAGAAACTGTGAAGTCATACCCATATAAACGTAAACCACCGTCATTGCAGGATTCAGTAGTGCATTTTTCCATTGAAATTTAAATTAAAATAATATTAAAGAAGGTTTTTGCGATAGCTAGGTTACAAACATTGTTTTTTGTATATGTTACAAACTATATACGGATTTCGAAAAAGCAAAGAACTAGGTACAGTTTCAGTCTTATTTTGCTCTGATTTAAGTTGAATTTAAATTCGTTCCTTAATTCCTACATATTTCATTGAAAATGACAGTTTAAAACATGATTATTTTTCATTGTGTTTAACAAAATGTTTAGCCCCGGTACACCCTTTCAAACAAACTGTTTTTATGAAGCATCAATGAAATAATTTATATCTTAAATTGTATGAACCCGTAAGCACCTTTCATTTACTATATATTGACCCTGCAGAATTTTTAAAAGTATCACTTTATACCCCACACCAGCAAATTCCCTTTACTTTCTATTATATCTGAGGATTTTCGTACCCAAATTTGGAAACGCCCCCGGTAAAATCAGGAAGTCGATGATAATGTAATTTTTGTTATTGATTTTCACTTGCCATTAACTGATTAACATCATATAAAAATTAAAATCAAAAATATATTGTGGAAATGCATTGGGTCCGCCGTCCTTAAGGCAATTGATTTTTTGGACCCCTATCCTAAATCTAATTAGAATTCAATTTAATTTATACTTAAAGAATTTAAACAAAAAATAAAACTGTTACGGAGATGCATGTCACATTCAGCCCAGATTGTTTTGAACTGACGTTAACTTTTCCTGATGAAAAAATAACGTCAATGTGTCTCCATAGACATAAATATAGTCTTGAATTTTCTGGTTCTAAAATTGGATCCCATGCCGACTGGTCAAAATAGGGTACCCTATTTTGAGTCAAAGTTTCCACATTAATGTGCAAAATTCAACGTTTTCTCAATAAATGGATGAAGAAAAGAAGAAAAAGAAATTAACCCCCCCCCCTTTACTTTTTCTGATTTTCAAATCTTAAAAATAAGCTGTGCAGTTTTACAGCTGTTCTGAGTGATATAAAAAGCATTGCTCTGTTCGTGTATGATTTGCATACAAATTACAAAACAACATGTACAATCTCATATTTATTGTCTTTTCATCTTTAGACAACAGGTTTGTTCAGTTTTTTTGCAGAAACAAGCCAGTTTAAGAAATGTTAACATATTTATTCTCAAATGTGCAAGATGGCTGCACACCCCCTTGACTTTTTTACTATGTGAAATAACAACACCTCTTAGTTTTGCTGTTGATCTGAATTTCGCCATGAGCTTTTGGAATATTTTACGTTGCTAAGAGAAGTGACCATGCACTTTTTAAAGCGTAAAATATCTTTAAAAAAGGTTTCCATCGCATGGCCTGATATTGATAACAATATTGAGGACAAACACAAAACAGATAAAGATAAAAAAAAAACAACAACAAGATTTATACTGAGTACACTGTCTTGGAAACAAATCAGACACCAAGGGGTTTTTTGGCCAATTTTAAGTGTTTTTCCTTTTAAAGTCATTACTAAAGACTAAAGACAACCGCCAAAATTGCGAATTATTTAAAAACGCGCAAAGATAACAATTTCTTGTTTTGACGGTTTGTCGATGATTAACTTCAAGCAGTATTGTCTTTTTTTCTGTTCTATTGATGAGAAAATATTAGATATGAAATGTTAAAAAAATTAACTCCCTTTTATTTCACATTTTTTTTTCAAATTATTCCATTCATCAAGAAAATCATTCATGCGACCAGATTTCCTGTTTTAAATCGAGGCTGGGCGTACATAACATTAAGCGACATGGCGGCGAGAAAACTCAGCTTCCTCTTTTATTGTTGCGTGCCTCAATGCAACAGGGATAGCAGGCAGGACTTTAACTTATCATCCCATCGCGTCCCCAGGGATCCCGCGTTGCGAAAACAATGAATCATTAAAAATACGAGAGACGAAGGGCCAAACTGTAAGGTAAGTTTATTATTTATTAAGTTAATCAAGGTTAACAAGTAAAAATCAATATTTGTTGTGTTTTACAATATAATTTTAAGGAAAGGGCGACATACACGTTATTTTACCTTAGTTCATCGATTATTCAGAATCGAAAAGAATGGACAATGTAATCATACATAAGTATATAATGTTAAAATGCCGCCTACATTCATCCAAGATTCCTCTGATACTTACCCCTTTCTTTTCCCAAGACAGGAGCAAAACTACATTCTAAGAGCTGTTTGCATGCGTTAAGGATTACGTTTACTCGGGGGCGAAAAACATTCCACTAATAGGAACGAAAAACTACTTATTGTTCATTGTAGCCTCACTTCTGTGGTGCTATTTTTCACTTTCAAATAACTAGGTCAATGACCTACTTTTTCTGCTAGTGACCTCTTAATGTTTTTTGGAAAAAAAAATTGTCAAAATTCACTACTGAATTCAAAATCCACTGATATTCCCAAATATTGACTGACATTGTCTGACATCCACTGTACATTGACTGTACCTCACTGTACATTTCACTGACTTCCACTGTACCCCACTGTACCCCACTGTACATTTCTACTGAACAACACTGTATCCCACTGTACACCAGTGTACAGTCCTACTGACTTCCACTGTACCCCACTGTACAGGGCACTGACCAGCACTGTACCCCACTGTACGCCACTGTACCGGGCACTGACCATCACTGTACCCCACTGTACGGCACTGTACTATTAATTTGAGAAAAAAATCAGATTTTTAAATCTTCAGTATATTTTTTTTCTTCGATATTTATTTTTATTATGCTGTATATACATGTAGCATTATCATTATGTATACAGATAACTTGACAGAAGAATGCAACAGGTCGTTAAATTTATTTAATACATTTTCTTTATTAATAAATGTCTATTGTTATTGAATGTTACGATCATAAAATTATGATAATTTCCCTAGCTATAAGGTGAAAGTATTGAATTTTACATGTTGAATCTAATTATTAAAACAAGTACATGTCATTATGTTCATTCTGCCAGTCATTCGAAAATAACCCCCCCCCCCCCTACCAGCAAGGTTACATAATCATTTCTTATTGATGATTTATGACAAGCCCTCGTTTAAATGATCGGGTTGTTAATTCTCTGTGTCTCATAAGCTGTGTTTTAGCCACTAAAAACAGTCAATTAAACACAGAATCCACAAAATATATCCATGCTTTTTTTTTTTTTTACACATGTCCAAATATCATGACTGCCCGCTTGACTACACAGGTACATTTTGAAGATAGCGTGCGAGTTTCTAGCTCATTTGTTAATTGATTTCTTTTGATTAAAATATTTAAATATACATTGCAAATGTCGGGTTTAAATTTTACAAAATAACACCTACTGCAGAATACATTATAAATTTTATTGTTAAAATTTCAAGCATCTGCGATAAACAGCTGCTGAGAAATCTTTGAGGAAAATTTGTTTGAAAATGTTGGCTAAAATAAACAAAGTACTCATTTAACAGGAAGATGACGTCCGATTGGTACAGAAATATATCCCACAATATGGCATGCCTTAACAAACACTGTGTAAAAATTTCAAGCATCTCCGATAAATAGCTGCAGAGAAATCTTTGACGAAAATTTGTTTGAAAATTTTGGCAAAAAATAAACAAAGTCATTATTTAACAGGATGTTGACGTCCGATAGATACAAAAATATATCCCACGATATGGCATGCCAAAACAAATAGTGTGTTAAAATTTCAAGCATCTGCGAAAAATAGCTGCTGAGAAATCTTTGAGGAAAATTTGTTTGAAAATTTTGGCTAAAAATAAACGAAGTCGTCATTTAACAGGAAGTTGACACCCGATTGGTACAGAAATATATCCCACGATATGGCATGCCTATACAAATATTGTGTAAAAATTTCAAGCATCTGCGATAAATAGCTGCAGAGAAATCTTTGACGAAAATTTGTTTGAAAATTTTGGCAAAAAATAAACAAAGTCATTATTTAACAGGATGTTGACGTCCGATAGATACAAAAATATATCCCACGATATGGCATGCCAAAACAAATAGTGTGTCAAAATTTCAAGCATCTGCGAAAAATAGCTGCTGAGAAATCTTTGAGGAAAATTTGTTTGAAAATTTTGGCTAAAAATAAACAAAGTACTCATTTAACAGGAAGTTGACACCCGATTGGTACAGAAATAAATCCCACGATATGGCATGCCTATACAAATATTGTGTAAAAATTTCAAGCATCTGAGATAAATAGTTGCTGAGAAATCTTTGACGAAAATTTGTTTGAAAATGTTGGTTAAAAAATAAGCAAAGTCGTCATTTAACAGGAAGTTGACGTCCGATTGATACAAAAATATATCCCACGATATGGCATGCCTAAACAAATAGTGTGTTAAAATTTCTAGCATCTGCGATAAATAGCTGCTGAGAATTCTTTGACGGAAATTTGTTTGAAAATTTTGGCAAAAAATAAACGAAGTCGTCATTTAACAGGAAGTTGACGTTTGATTGGTACAAAAATATATCCCACGATATAGCATGCCTATACAAATACTGTGTAAAAATTTCAAGCATCTGCAATAAACAGTTGCTGAGAAATCTTTGACGAAAATTTGTTTGAAAATTTTGGTTAAAAAATAAGCAAAGTCGTCATTTAACAGGAAGTTGACGTCCGATTGGTACAAAAATATATCCCACGATATGGCATGCCTTAACAAACACTGTGTTAAAATTTCAAGCATCTGCGATAAATAGTTGCTGAGATAAATGCGACAGAAATTTTTGTTACGGACGGACAGACAGACGGACAGACAGACAGACAGACGGACGGACAGACGGACGGACAGACAGACACACAAGGGTAAAACAGTATACCCCCTCTCCTTCGGAGCGGGGGTATAATAAAAGGAAGGATTTAAATCAAGGAAGGTTGTAATATGCGTAGCTGTACAGTTTTCTTAATATATGATTTTCTTTTAAATGTTTAAGAAATAAGATATATATAATGCCCTACGCTACACACTTTTTTGTTTAATGTGAGAGAGAGAGAGAGAGAGAGAGAGAGAGAGAGAGAGAGAGAGAGAGAGAGAGAGAGAGAGATTACAGGTATATCACTTTCTGACAATATTGTATTGGTGTCATTTGCAAGCGTACAAAAGTTCACAATAAAATCTATGTTGGAAGTGGCGGCTGTGATGCCGTAAGGGGATTTTAACGTGCTTATACCTTTCTGACTCGGGGCCTCAAGTTTTAGCACTAGAAAATTCATGAGAGAGAGAGAGAGATAAAGAGAGAGAGAGAGGGAGAGAGAGAGAGAGAGATCCATTTATCAGAAATCGATTAAAATAATAAGAAATTGGTTGTCTATTAATATGCTTCTTTTACTAATCAATTATTTTTCTTTATGTCATGTTTATTTTTGCCAACCAACTCCGTGGTTTTAGAAAAATATCTGCAAACTTTAAGTCGAAAAATGAAATGTAATTATATGGATAATATCACCCCCCCCCTTTTCTTCCCGAATCCACTTGATACCCCTTGCAGTACTGTGTTATGTCGAAACGATTTATGTTAAGCAATCGGTTATAAAAAATTCATGCATTTTTTTAAATTTTTACCTCGATGTGTAATCACTATTAAATAGATATAATAAATCCATCTTTTGTGCAAACATTACATGAAACTAGTCCTACATGTAAGTAAATTATAATAATCTTTTAAGACAGATTTTAAATGATTATGATCCCAATGCACCCGGCAACCATAATGATTTTTTTTAATCAAAAGTGAAAATTCAGATTTTTTGTTTTAACAGTGTATTTTCCCGACGTTTACCTCTCTTTATACACTAGGCCCCAACACATATACACAGGTGGTCAGTTTTCACACCTTGACACAGTCACCCAGCCGTGTGTATAGTCTGAGCCTTTCTGTTAGTTCCGGGTTTTTCTTTGTTCCCAGACAGACAAAAAAAAATTTCTGTAGACATACACAAAGAAGGAGACAGTACACTGTCGATATAAATTTTTTTAAGACAATCATTGAATAACGAACTTCAAATCATTTGAATCCATGGACATTATCCCGAAACTAAAGATAAATACATACTTTAATTTTTTTAATGCCAATATGTATATTTAGCCGCTGTCAACATCACTACATGTTACCGGTAGTACTTTATTTAAATTCTAAAATATTCGTATGTTAGCATGGAGAGAGAGAGAGAGAGAGAGAGAGAGAGAGAGAGAGAGAGAGAGAGAGAGAGAGAGAGAGATTTTATAGAAGATTTGAAATGTTTGCTATGATACAATATACTGGTTTCAGTAAATGAAGAAAAAACGGAAGAAAAAACGAAAGATCGTTTTAAAGGCTGAACTTTTTTACCGGGTGGTAAATCTCAGGTGAGGGCGGGGCTTAATTTCTAGAGGTGTGAAAGCCTCCGGGGCTGGAAGTCTACCTGCGATTGTGAACGCTGCTAATCACTATACACAGGAAGCAAATATTACACAAGATATAAATAATAAGTCAGAATTCGTCATAGTTTGAATATCTTTTTGTTTTAATGACCATACGAAGCGATTTTATACGGAAATGTCGTCCGAGCACGTGTGTAAAGCACAATTTAAAAAATTCAGTAAACTTATTCTGCTTTAAAGATTTAAGTCAGTTCATTGTGTTTAGCACTTGACATTGTTTAAGACGTTAATTTTAACAAATATAATTGTATAAGAAAACCATACGATCAGTAAAAATATTCACTTGAATGTAAAGGCAGCCATTATACGATGACAACTAATGGAGTGACGTTTACGTGCAACAAGTTCCAATTGAGTGTATAATCAGTAAATACAGCTTTAATAGCTCATAAGTTAGTTTTAAAAAAGAAAATTGTGTATGCAAGT
The DNA here is from genome assembly GCA_015776775.1 of Magallana hongkongensis. Lineage (NCBI taxonomy): Eukaryota > Metazoa > Mollusca > Bivalvia > Ostreida > Ostreidae > Magallana > Magallana hongkongensis. The sequence continues at coordinate 54,117 of VIAA01000032.1, forward strand.
TTTGGGCTGCATGCTCATTCATCGTCGTGAAATTTATTAAGTCATATACATTCAACATGATTCAAAAATAAATTGCGTATTTTCAATTACTGAATAATAAAACTGTTTTTCTCATTTATCCGACCCTTACACAATTCACTAATTACGGAAAGAGAAAATAAACGTGATTGACTATTAATTAAGGTGTCGCTTATAATTGAAGAGGTGCTAAAATTAAATTGTGATGCAGCAAAAATATTGCGCGGGGGGGGGGGGGGGTGCTTATGTATGCCTTCCTGACTTTGGAGGAGAATAGTTACAACATGAGAGAGAGAGAGAAGGAGAGAAGGAGGGGGTATATTTTGTCTTATTAAACCTGTTACTACATGTACAATGTATATTATGGCAACATTCTTAGCTGTGCAAGAGAAGATACATGCAGATGTATTACATGTGTTGATAATGAACAGTGTTTAATTCCAATAGTATATATTTAAAAGTACCGTGAAATATTATTTGAACACTGTTCGTTATCACCATATTTCAATTTTAATTTAACACAATACTTATTTTGATATCAGCGACTGGGGGGGGGGGGGGGGGGGGGTGAGGATTTATAAATATTTAACATGTTTAATATCCGACTTGATTTAAATAATAAAAAAACGCATCTAAAATGATTAATATAAGGAGTATTTCGTTTATTCATACATGTTATGTTTTTAAAAATATATATTTCAAATGGATTTAATAATCAAAAGACCACAAATACCCTTATAAGGGAATTACATAATATCTTGAACAAGGTGTCAGACGGACAATTTACAAGGTTGAATATTGGGACATTCACACCTTTTGATCTACTGAAAGTATGTATACTATACACAGATACTGACTCGCTGATCTTCCTGTGAAGTAAAACTTCAAAGACATTTTAAAGTTCAGACCAGTTATCTTCTCTCTTTTGAAAAAAAGTCAGTATGTTAAGCAATATGGTGGAATTTTTTTTATCGTTAAAAAAGTTGTCCCTCCTCCACATATATGTTACATTAAAGTTTTAAAATTCAGATAATTTAAAACTATCTATAAATTGTAATTCTCTTAATTTTAAAACTTTAATGTAACATTTATAAATGAAATTCATTGTAAAAAACTCTAGTAGATATTTAGTTACTAAAACATTGATTTTGAAATATATAAAAATATGTTCCCCTTTTTATTGAATAAGTTGCTATATTTTGTATGATAATTGAATTCCGAGTTTTTAGATAAATACATGCGTGGATAGGAGGATTGGGGGGGGGGGGGGTCAGAGTTTTTTAAACTTACATAGTACAACTATCCAACATTTGTCTAAGCTCCCCCAGAAAACAAGTATCCCTGCCCATTTCCCTGGAAAGAATTCTGACCGCGCATGTAATTATATATGAACTTAAAGAAATAGAAGCCCATTTTCTCTTTTGTAAGCAATAGGAAAGGATAAAAACAAATCCAGATTTTGGTCTCAAATAAAGTAAATATTCAATTCATTGTTTAAACAATAAAACATACTAGGTACAGTGGGTTACAGTGGTGTACAGTATTTGTCAGTACCATGTACAGTGGTGTACAGTGGGGTACAGTGCTGGTCAGTGCCCCGTACAGTGGTGTACAGTGAGGTACAGTACTGGTCAGTGGGTAGGTACTGTGCTGTCCAGTGGAGTACAATGGAGTACAGTGGCTCTGTACAGTGGGGTACAGTGGGATACAGTGTGGTACAGTAGCTCTGTACAGTGGGTGTACAGTGGTTTTACAGTAGGGTACAGTGGTTATACAGAAGATGTCAGACAATGTCAGTCACTTTTTGGGAATATCAGTGGATTTTGAATTCAGTAGTGATTGTCCACCATTTTCAAGATTTTCTTTATTTTGTAATTATTAGAAATAATAAAACAATTAGCAGGTTGGGAAATGATAAAATTTGAATACCTTAACTAATTTTATATTTGATTGAATCGTTTTAAGCTCATATTTTAAATTTAATTTAGTCCGAATTTCCTCTATCAATTTCCAAAATTGTACCCATTTCTGATCGAGTTTTACAAACAACTGACTAATAGGAACTCCAAACCATTGATTACCTAAAACTGTTTTTATTGTCTGTATTATGTTGACATTAACACTATAAAAGGTCAATGATCAAAATGTCGAGATATTTTATCTTTAATCGATTTTATGTATTTTAAAGATTTATCCAATCGCGTCCCAGCCAGTGATATAAATTTATACACGAGGAAATACAACCGTAAAATATGTAAAATGATATGAAAAAACATAGAAACTTAACTTTTGCAATTACATTCCAACAGAAAGTTTTAAGGAGAAAATAAGAAAATGAAAATTGTCTGTTTCAATTTTAATCTACCTTTGTCGGAACATATCTTCCTCAAATAACCAAATCATGGATATCAATATCGTTATTTGTTAATAACGTTGTTATTTTGTGTTTTTAAAACAACTTTAGACTTCAGATATTGAACTTTGTAAAAATATTTTTTGAAATCTCAAACCCTGAGTAAACGTAATCCCTAAAAAACTCTAACATTGATTTCACCTTTATGTTGAAAACAGCAAAACATTGACAGGTGATTGAGATTGATTGCTCCAGGCACTTCAAACCAGATAATATTGTTCAATCCTAAACTTGAATACCCCTACCCTTATCGATCATATTGTTAATTATTTCACATGTTGTTCTAATTATAAGTGAATCTTTTAAAATTATAACTTCGTTTAAAATCTCTTTTCTCGATCAATGTAGAAGAAACATCATTGGTAAACGAATTTAGTCTCTTTCTTTTATGGTTTCTGAGGTGAAGCGATAACAAGCATTTCATACACACTGGGCAATACCGATAAGTTAAGTACAGGTTATGGGGGTTATCAGGCAGAAGGTCATTTTAGTGCCATAACTTTTGATGGTCATTTACATAAAAAAAAATGTTTTAGTAATTTTAATAATAAAAAGACGTTTGGAGAAAACTAGAGAAAAAAAAGACGAGGAAGAAGATTTAAAAAAAAAAAAGAAGGAAAAAAAGGCATTTCAATTGAAATGTGGAAATACTTAAAAAAATATATTCAATCCAAAATCAACAAGATATATTGCAGTAATTTAACATAAAACGACCCGATTTCATATTGATGTATATTATATTTCAGTTATTTGTTGGGTTTTGAAGTTGACTGTAGTGTGATGGTACACTGAGTTGATCCAGTTCTTGGTATCCCGCGTTGTCTTCCGCTATATCATATATCCCGGTCGTGGGAATGAATTCGGTGTCTCTCTTCGCCTTGTCTGGTATGACATCTCGTTTTTTGCATGCGTTGTTTCTTAAAATCCTGTAACATTAGAATAATTGTTAATCATTGGCCGGGGATTGATTGTATTTACTACAGTTAAGTAAGGTGTACTTAATGTTTTTATGGGGATATTTTGATTTTTTCCAGCTTCTCTTTTCCCAGATGTTAAATATTTTTATCAGTTTATATTCTTCCTTTTTAATGATTTTTGTTTGAAGAAATAAATAACCATTGATCAATGCCTTACAATTTTTTTTTTATTTTTATTCTCTCGAACAATTCCTTTATTTCATAGACGTTTTGAAATTTAAATTTTAAGGTATACAGCTAGCATAAAAGCCCTGTTTAGATAAGCGACATTTTCAAAAGCTTGGTTTCTTTGTGAATATAATTGATAGCACTACCATACATATTTTTAAAAGACAAATTCACATACCAGGTTATTGTATACACGTTAATGACGAAGCTAGTGCAGAGAACTGCAATCACAGCATACAAAATGGACTCTGTGTTTGATTCATGTGACTGTTTATCTGTTGGACATAAGCATATTGCTTACATAACATTAAAACAGACTCGATTTGTATAACACAAGAAATCACACAACATAACGTACATGTTTATTAATTCTAAGAACGCGAATTTAGTAATGGTGTTCATTATGTGTACTTTAGAACATGCAATAATAAATATAAGTCCCAATATTCTTAAAGGGGCATGGTCACGATTTTTGTCAAAATTTATTTTTCCGAATTTAATATTTACAGTGCTTAAGGTAACTTCATACTCGTAAAATTCTCTGATGAAAAATGAAAAACCAAACTGGTTTCAACTTGATAGACTTAAATTTCATCAACTGTTAGAAAAAATATACATGTCATCACACTTTTTGAGATGCCAGATAAACATAAACTAAAGCATATCAGAAAACCATATTCTTTTTGGTAAAAGTAAAAATTTTGTAGGCAGAAATTTGTTAATCTTGTTTAAATTTATTGTCAACTTTATCAGAAAACTAAAACTACCAGAAAATTTTAAAATTAATCGCTGGGATAAGAAAAACTATGGCATTTAGACATACAACAGAAAGAAAAGTCAGAAAAAGAGTTACTTCCTCTTAGCATAGATAAAATGTATAAAAAATTGGAAATATAGGATAAAATTAAGCTGTGAAAATACCTTAAACTAAACAGCTATTCTAATTACATCCATGTGATTATATATACATCAAATATATAAAACTATCTTGCACAAATTTTAAAGAATTCAATGTTTCACAAAAAAGTATGAAATCACAGAACACTGGATCTACTTTAAGTAGGGCATTTTTAATATGCAACCAAAATTTTAGTGTCATTCGTTGAGTTACAAGCGAGTTACAGAGCTAACAATTCTTTACTATGTAAACAATGCTTTTGTTTACATTTTGAATGTGGAAGTGAAAAGTCCAATTTTAGACCTTAAATGAATGTGTTAAACGAAATGAACTGTTTATTTATGCTTAAGATGAATAAGAAGATAGACAAATCAGCTTGAAATTTTTTTTTAATAGTATATTGAACCTATGTAAACAAAACCAGGGCATGAGCCCTGTTTACATATCAAGAATTTTGAGCTCTGTATCTTGCTTATAAACTAATGACTGACTTTAAAATTTTGTTTCGTCATTAGAAATGTATATTTTAAGCATTGTAAATAATAAAAACATGAAAATAGAATTGGACAAAAATCGTGACCATGTCCCTTTAAAACTAATGCAGACATTACGACCAATAACAACACAAAATGATTTGAAGATATAGTTTTCAAAGATCGATTTAGACTTACATTTTCGGATATCCTGATTACAACAAGCTTCGTGTCGAGCATCACAAGTTTCATTGCAAAATTCTCCAAACTTCCCCACATTACATCCATCTCGACAGATGCCCGTGACCTTCAAACATCCATTTCTACAGTATTCGCTGCATATATTTCCACACATTTCTCCAAATTTGCCAACTTGGCAATCTCCAGTCAAGATGCATGAACCAGTGATATTATCACAGGTGTTGTTTAAACAATTAGAACTACATCCTAGAGAACACGCAAGTCCATAGTGTGTTGCGTCACATACTGTGAACAAAAAACTTTGAATTAACTGCATTATTACAATGTACTATGTATTACCTGCATCATTATCGTTATTTGTCTGAACTTGTAGTTCGTCATTTTAATAATTTTTACTTCTTAAAAACAGAAGATTTAAATTGAGTTGCATTATTGGAAATATACGAATATATAACACAATGCACAACAAAGAGTTTTTTGCCATAATTTTTAAGCATTCCCAGTCTAAATACCATACGTATTTTTTTTTAGAAATACATACCGTCACATTGATTCCCTGTCAAGTTTTGTTTACATCCAGCATTGCAGGTTCCACTATGTTTGTCACAAGTCCCTCCTACACACCCAGGACTACATGCTGTATCACACGTGTCTCCATACCATCCTTGTGTACATTCATGCGTACAACTACCATTTATTATATCACAAACGCCATCTAAACAGTGTGATGGACACACAGAGGTGCACGCGTAACCCCAGTAACCAGTCTTACAGCTGATACAGTAACCAGTATTTTGAATACAGTTTCGTTCTTTACAATATGCAGGACATGATGAATTGCAATTAGGTGTCCAAAAGCCATCCAAACATCCATCGGTACAGTGTCCTTTGTCATCACATATATTTCTTTTGCAAGCTGCACTACATTCTAAGCAAATGCATCAACATGTACTGTAAAAGCACACAACAGCGAATACTACAGAGTTGGGTCTTCTTTTTCATTAAAAAGGCAGCAAATAATACATAGAGGACTAGATATAGCTTAAGACAAGAGCAAATTAACCTGTCAAATTTTTCGGTTAAATAGTTATTTTCTTAGAAAATGATAGAAAAAAAATTGTATTAAAACTACAACAGAAACTATAAAAATGTAAAAGAGTAACTTCATCATGATATGGTTTGTTAAGTAATGTTAAGAACTGTGTTTGCCGTGTGAGAGATAAAAGTCAAATACCCGCCTGATTTTGTTTAAAAAAAACCCAATAGAAGTATGAGGTCCAAAGTAAAATTCTAAACAGGCAATATCAAGTCATTTGGGGCATTAGTAGTACTTGGTTTCCATAAAAGTTGATTTTATATTTTAGTCCACATGTTACAAATCCCAATGATTTTTATAGGAATCTAAGGAAGTCCAAAACGAAAATACCAGAACACAGATATCCGTTGTGAATATTTTAAAATAAATAGTACATACCACATTTTCCACTTTCTATATCACAAGTTGAACATCCTAGACATTCAGTGCATTGACCGCCATATCTTCCAAGCCCACACCCTAAAAACATGAGATTAATTAATCTGAGAAGAAGGGTTGTTAAGGAAATGAATTTAAGCTTTCTTGAGGAAACTGTATACATGTATCAATTATTGTGTCACTGTCGCGATTGAGTTAATGAAATTTGAAGAGTAAACGAGATTCCTCTAAATAACAACTAGTGAAATCGCTTCTCCTCATGAAAGATAATGTTATCGAAAACATTTTGATTATGGTCAGTTCAGAGCGATTTTCAAGAACGTATTAACAAAAAAGTGTCAGCATACGAAAATTAATATAGTTCAATTTTATGAAATTGTTAACTTGGTAAATGTAAAAGTAATCATGTGCAAAGTAGAATTCAAGTGTAATGATGTTATGGGAGTTAAGCCTCAATATCGAAAAATATATTTGTTGAATTTATAGCTTTTTTCCTGACATTTGATGGTATGTTTCTTCGCTATTATGTTTCTGCATAGGTTTTAATTAAGTCTCTGTGATTCGTCTTCTATTGTGAATGTACAGTTTAACACATACCAAAATCACAGGGAAGAAAATAAAACTTCATTACTATTTTGCCCCGTATATACACGATTTTATAAAAAGTCACAAAAAATGAAAATGTAGCATTAATTTATATAAGAATATACAAAACTTATAAATATATAAACAGAAAACTCATTAGACTTTAACACTGCGGCAAGATGAATGCAAAAATGGTTCATTAAAAAGATCACACACATTTTTTTAGCATGTGCATAATCATCAAGATTTATTAAATGTGTTCTTAGATTTAAATGTATCAATATCATAAAAAGAACAAGTTAAATGTTTGGTTTGAGATTTTTCTTGTGTTATTGTTAACGAGAATTTAAAGATTTTATTACCATAAACTTCTAATTCACAGATTTCTAGGATAGCCCCATGTATACCAGTTCTATCATCTTCAGGAGCGTCATACGTGGTCTCCACAATGACGTATCTAGCTGTTTGTTTACAAGGTATGTCTATAATGTTTGGAGGAATATCCTGGTATGTTGTATTGTCAGTGTAACAGCGAGTTCTTTGTGGCGTTGTTGTTTCTGATGTTGTCAGTGTTGCTGACATGTTTGATACATCTAAGTAGAACTGTCTAAACCGAAAGGGCCGCCAGGCATACTGGTAATTACCTGATGTACATTGGAAATGAATTTAAACTTCCATGGATTATTAACATTAATTAATATATGCAAATTAAAAACAAAACACAAAGAAAACACTATCATATTATGTATTTCTAAAAAAGTATTGCTAAGCCATTGCCAAATAAATATAACAACAAAATGTATCTTTTTTAATTCTAACGAACGTTTTTAAAACTTTTATCACAAACATAGCAAAATATGTCACATATACATCAAATATTTAGTGCATGTACTTTAAACATTTCTAAATCGTATGCATTTAAATTTCACATGTGTCATATGTATGTATTTAGATGCGTTTGGAGATGTTTTATTTTTCAGGTTTTGTTTAAATGTTCATACTCCCCTAAATACTGATTAATCACTTTAATTACAGTCAAACTTAATTCGAGACTATATAAACACTTAGAAATCTCCGAGTATTCGAATTATCAAAAAAAGAATGCTTAAAACATAAGTAGTTGGGACTTACAAATCACTTCGACATATCCATTGTATTCAAGATATCAGTGTTCGAGATATCGAAATTCAAATTTAACTGTATATTATTAATTATTTATTTCAAAAAATGCATATCTGGCCACAATCTGGTAAGAAGTCGTAATGCTATTGAGGTCTTATGTTTACAACAGAACTTATTATTTCATTCGATTTATATTTTCTATTTTCTTATTTTAGATTCTAATTATGGTAAGAGATTTAGCAACAGAACTTTGCTTTATAATAGAACTGAAAATGTTGAACATGTAGATGTGCAGAATAAATAGCATTATAATTTTTCAGCACTTCCGGTATTCACTGAAAGTAAAAAAAATGTATTTTTAAAGTTTTTTGCACTCTTTGATTATTTTGCCATCCGTCAAAAAACATCAAATGAAGTTTTATTCAGCTGTATGATTTTTAGAAGATTTTAAGCATTATTTAACGTATTTATATTATAGTTATTGATAATCTATCGCGAGACATTATTAGATCAAAAATGATAAAGCAGTGTAGAGTTTTATTTTATAGCCTCTCGCTGTAGATGTTCCTGCAATGCTTAATTCTTTTTTATGATTGAGTTGCGTTGAATAGAAATATTAGGCTTGATTTGAGTATATATCAGTTGGTGTTATATTATACTTACTTAGGTCTTAAGCAATATTAGGAATATTTCAAAACGTACCTATTGCGACAACTCTTTTTAGCAAAATTCAAAGAAAATCCTCTCAAAAAATAGTCATCAAACTTTGTACATTTTTTAAGCATAGTAAAAGGACAAACCCTATTGATTTCCAAGTCAAGTGATTGAATATCTTATTTTATTTGTCGTAAGAAAAACGAAGCAAAAACAGGAATTTTATGTACGACTTGATTATACACATTTCCGGTAATGGTAATTTTATGTACGACTTAAATTAAATCACTACCGTATGCAGTTTAAATCGACATTAAGATATGTTTTTATCACTATCGTATGCAGTGTAAATCAACAATTAGATTTTATTTTATTTTTTTTGGGGGGGGGGGGGGTTCTAATAAAGTTAAAAAGCAATTTAGGATTAGGAGATTGTCTTTAGTTGAAAGTTGAAGCAGGCAAGAAATTAAAGTCATCCAATTTAAACCGAAACAAGCAGTTGAATTTCGGACAATTTTCTCTGTATATCTAAGAATAGAATTAGTCCAAAAAAAAGACTGACAGATACCGCACATCTATCACCGGAAAATTGTTTTATATTAATAATAGATGCATATCTAATACAATGGGTTGACATACGCAAGAAACTCGAATTGTCCTTCAGATCGCCAGATATTCAGGTACGTTTCATAATGTATATGAATCTGTTATACTTTGATAATAATGAATGTAACTAAATGAATCTAAAATATTTAACTTAAGGAAGTATGGGACGATTTTGAATCTAACGCGCAACTCCGAATGACGTAAACCAATTCGCAGTCGTTAAATCTGTTGGTTCAATTCTAAGGTATTTAACAATAAAATTTATTGTGGAAAGGATTTCACAGTTTCTTTTTAAAATAAAACGTAAATATAAATGATAATAAAAGTTGTTTTAACCTAAAAATCTCATTTTACGACATAAATATCGGTTCGGTTTTCGGCAATGCGGAGGAAACGTGGATTTGATTTTGAACGCTGAGAAGACATAAAGGTTGCTAAAGCTCAGAAAAAGGATGGTCTAGTCACATAATGCATACGTGGACGCTCTCTTGGGCAGACCAATCACATATTTTGATATTACAGCTGAATAATTCTCATCACAGATTGAGGAAGATGACTCGACGCCAGCTAAAGCGATCTGTCCAGGTTTGACCTACATTCATTGATAGAGTAAAAGTATTTGGTAATCTCAGGTGGCAGGGGACAGTTTTTTTGATACGATTCATTGTAGCCAAGGGATGCATGTCTTCGGAACTCTGTAACTAGAATTTCCCATTCAGCACAGATACCTTTAATTCACTCTTCATAAGGCCAATCACCATTTTCTGAAGAAAATTATTAGTCAAAACCTGTAAAATTCACTACATACTGGTTTTCATGAGATTTTGACCCTTTTATTTTTTGCTGATTTTTCATGATTTTTCAGCTTTTTAGACCTCCCCCAGCTAATTTCCTGCAGAGGGTTGACCTTCCGTACCGCGTGCATGTTGCACTATCACATGTCAGAAACTTACCGGTGTATAGTTTACAATGTCCCATCCACCTACTTTTCGTGTTATTTTACCTCCCGTCTGTAACTTGCAATTTCACTGTGTAAAGTAAGCACAACAGTCATAGCCGCAGGTTTCTCATTTTACTTCTGATTCTCATGTACCTAACATAAGGGGCCTACATATTGCATATCAATTTCAACAACAGACACCCCTCTAACTAATGATAATCATTAAAAATCATTTCATGAATATTAGCAACACTCATAAGCCTTCAAGTACAGCAACTCTCAATTTTTCAAAAATATTGACCGGGTACTTTATTCGAAACTGTCCCTTGCTACCTCAGCGAGGTTAAGTTCGTCGAGACTGAAAATTTTTGACAGGCGTCTCTTCAGTTTTTTCAGTTTTGGCGAATCTTGCTGAGATGAGAGTCAAAGTAAAATTGATATGGGCATCATCGAATTTTTTTTATGCTATGCCGGTGTAATCAGGGACGTAGATGCATATAGTATATACGTCCCTGGTGTAATGCACTGGTGTTTGCATGCATTGGTCTCTGCTCATGAATGTGTAAGATACCTATACCCATAAAAGTAGGCATCGTACATATTCGTGAGTAAAGTCCCAAGCACCTGAGGTGTAATTTCATAATAAAAAATAATTATAATCATGTATACAAGTTTTTGACAGTATGGTTCAATACACATATCAGAACCCAGTAGAATTCTTAATGTCTTTCATTATTAATAGTTAATTCTAAAATATATCAAAATTTGTATCATGTCGTCACATGTTTCAGAAAATCATATGTTTCGAGTAGTCGATTTTCAATGCATGAGTTCATTCCAAAATTATGTTAAACCACACATACGAAATCTCCTGTCGTCTCTGTGCATAGCCATTAGTCGAATTATGTGGCATCAAGTTTACATTTTAGCTACAAGTAGAAACTGCATATCATGACAACTAACTTTGATTTTGTATCAGTAATTTCAGATGCTTAGTCTGAGTGAGGTTAAAAATGATTCAGTTTAGATAAAAATTGTTAACTGACAGTCATTATGTGTGGCGTTAGGTGTTAAACTATTGGAAAACCATGACGTCAGGAGACATATTGACAGCAAAATAAATTTCAAATAGGTGTGAAATAGGTGTCAAATACAATTTGTTTTATTTAAAACTCAACCTCAGATGGTGTCTTTTACAGTTAAAACAGTGTCTGGAGCTTTTGTGTGACTTTCAGTCTTTCCACAATAATGCTCCCTCAAAATTTACTTTTTACAGCCCCATGCCCTTCTTCATATGGAAAGATTTGCATGTACATATTTATGTATTTGATTGGAGAACAACTAATTTAAAAGTGAAGATTTTAGAAGTCAGTGTCTAATAACAACTACACCTCTTCAAGTAAATATTAATATTTGTTAAATCTGAGTTAACCTCTGTTTATGCCTTTATAATATCAAGTACATATGCATATATTATTTTTACTGATCAACTTGGCAACCAATTGGTGTTCCAATTAATATTCTCTCATGGTGCAAAAATTCCTGATTATATAACTTAATATTACAGATGTTGACCATGAAGAAGTTGTCAAAATGTCTGATTGTGGTTGGAGACAGTGGAGGAGTTTGATGGAACTAGGGATGTAAGCAGATATGCATTTAAGAGAGCTTGATGGTCGTGACCATTTTTAGACTGTATTGATCTCCTAAGGAAGAAGAGCTATATATAAAAAAATGCTGGTTGGCAACACAGAGAGAGAGAGAGTGGGAAGTCATAACAGTTTGTCAGGTATTCGATAAATTACATAAACTACTTTCGATTGGTATCTCTAGATCTGTGATTGGTTTAATTTTAATGGATTCCAGGGGTACATGTATACTCTTTCATATGAACAAATTAAAACCGACACAAAAAACCCTAAAACAAACCCCCAAAATCTTCATTAACTGTGCAAAGTAATCCATAAAATTGCATCCCAATGAACCTTTAATGAATGATAACAATTTCCAAAAATTTGACCTCACAAAATGCAATGATTTGACAGCAGGGTAAAAGTTAACTGTAATATTACATATACGGTATTGTTGACTGAAATCTATAGTCCCAGAGATTACCACTGTGCCATTTATTTTCATTGATTTTACTATGTTTAATACTCTAAGCATGAGTGTGCCAATTGAAAACCTGTCATATATAAAATATGTTTGTTTATTTTATAAGTAAATTCTAAATTATGTAATTTTTTTAATGAATTTTTTGTTTGTTATCCTTAAGTAAAGGAATGTACAAGATAAAGATTAGTATTTCATTTATAATGAGAAATATTAAGACTGATCTATATTTAATCAAATCGAAAAAAATAAAATGATATATAGCATTTCCAATAGAAATCGAACAAATTGAATAAACCCTGAATTGTCCCAGCCCTAATCTTAATAAACCATAAATTGTACATCCTAAGAAATCCTTGTGTTTGAATGTCACAACAGTTTTTGTTTAGATATTTTTCTATGTATAAGTATTTTAGGTGATGCTATTTCCCATCTTTCAGGTCATTCATCTATGATCAGGACATTTTCTGGAAGAATAGAAAACTTTTCAACAAGATCGAAATCCTGTGGCACATGTACTTTGTTTGTTAATTCCAAATCAACACCTCCTCCACGATTGCAGTATCAACTGGAACGGAACTATGAAGGCCATGGAGAGTGACATGATAGAAGAGATGGCAAAGGATGTGAATGATGGGTCTGTTCGTATTAAGACCAAGTTGGTGATGAAGATAGCACAATAATTTCCAAACTTTGGGCAAACATTGACACAAATATTGGTAAAACATTGGATGCTTATCATGTGAAAGAAATCTTAAGGAACCATCTATACTTTGTGAAAAATAACTCAAAACTTTAACTTTCAATGTCATACAGTATCTAAAAAGATGTTTATACTACATCCTTGCCCAAGGATAAGCCAAGGACTTGTGCTCTTCTCCGCTTCAATATTTATGTTAAATATGTAATAAAAATGTTGAGAGGGTTGTTCATTTTGGAGCGATAATTGTCAGCTTCATTATTTATGCTAGATTGGTACCACATGTAATAATGATGAAAGGGCTTTTGATTTGAGTGCATTATTTGTAAAGTATGTTGATTTATTACATATACATGTGAGGAGTTAAATGTCCAGTATAAACTTGATTAGTAGAAAAAAAATTCATACCATAATAATTATATGGTTGTAACAGTAATGGATGTTGTTCTATGGAATGGCTTAAAATGAAATTTGCCCTTTGTACTTTGCATATTGTACGTGATGCAATGCTGATTTCGATCCTTTTATAAATATGTTTTTGAGTTGATAAAATAATGAGATACATGTAGGAAATCATAAATTAAATATTTATTCGTTTATACCTATTAGAGTTATTTTGTTCCTACCTGGTATCTTGTTATAAGGTTCAAATAGTTCAAAAATTTGTACTTTAACAGAGGAATTTCAAGTTAAACAGAGGAAATTTGGGATTTAAATGAATATTTTTGTACCTTTTTACTGAATTTTATAAAGTACTAGCATTGTTATAAAGATATCATTACTTGACTGAGTGTTTATTGAACAAAAAGTTGGTATTGATTATTTTATCTACATTAGAATAGTGTTTAAGTGAAAGTGGCGCGAAAATGAAAAAAAATAGACCAGAGGAAATTCAGACTGCAATATTTTTTTATCTAAGTCATTGACATATGAGTTTCTCCTTTTCCAGTGAAAGCATAATGTTTGAACATTTTATTTCAGTTCAAAAATAAGACTTTTAATTATATTACAATATATTTTTGACCATATTGCGTTAAAGGTCAACGCAAAAAGCAACAATTTGGAACTGTGCAGAGGAAATTCGGTTGCAGTTTGTAAAATACTGAGGAGGCGCTGACAAAAAATCATTCCTCTGTTAATGTGTTATAAATAGCATATAAGAAAAATGAAATCAAATAATTGCAAACACTGTAGCATTGCTCCATTTCTGTTGCAAGCGGTGTATTTTAATGAGCTGGAGCATTTCCAACAAGGGTATGTTTGGGTAACGTTACCATGGAAACAAACATATTGACCTATAAATTTTTTTCTATATTCTGTTAGAGGAAATACAGTGCTATCCATTGAACCAAGTTTTATAGTTTTTTAATTACTTTGGTGTGAGTCCCATACTCCCTGAAGCAAATGTTTTGAGTTTTTGCTAGGAATATGAAAACTGAACGACCACGTTAATGTACCCCCCGCCCCCCTCTTCCCCTCTCACACACACACTGCAATTTATTTACCACAAAGCTTGAGGACTTTGATAAAATAGATCTTATGAATTCAAAGTGGTTTAAAGAATATGAATCTTGTGTCATATTTATTCTGATCTGATATATTTACATGTATATTTCTAAATAATGCATTTCCCCTACAATAAGGCATGTTGCGAGGGGATGCTCAGCTTAGCAGTTTTTTTTTTTTTGTTTTAATCAAGGACAATTTAATTTTTAATAAAGGAGGCCGATTTTGGGTTTCTTTGTTCAATAACTACAATAGCAAAACTCTATATTTTAACCATATGTTATGGAAACCAACTCTAGTTTATTTGCGAATGTTTAAAGAAAATCGGCATTTGGTTCTTTTGAGGGGCCATCTCAAAAGAAAGGTACATTTACATATGTACTACATAGGAATCTATAGGAAATTGTCATTTTCCGCTCTTCGAAGCAGATTGAAAAAATACATTAGCCTTAAATTCAAATTGCAATAAGTGATTAGTAATATCATTTTCTCACCTATAGATAAAAATTGCTGAAGTCTTCCGTCTGGTTTTAAGTTTGGTAAATATCTTAAAATATAACAATGCACCAAATTCTGCTAAAATATATAATAATTATTATAAATGCATAATGGATTCATTTAAAACTTACTAAATACTCCTGAGGATAGCGTTATTCTGTGTACAACATTTCAACGGCCTACGATTTTTTTTCCTTTTTTAATGCTATTTCTGATAACGTACTCCTACAAAGCTTCATTTTATCATAACGTCATAAAAGGAAAATGACAACGCTCACCTACCATAAAACATTTTTTAAATGAATATATATATATATATATATATATATATATATATATATATATATATATATATATATATATATATATATATATATCGCTATCGGAGGCAAGGTTTTTATCTTGCCTAGATGGTCGAGTGGTTGGCGTTGTGTATGCTCACTGCAAGGAGAGAGGGTTCAAGAGGTTATGAGGTCAAGCACTGGCTTGGCCGGGTGTGGAGCTTCAATGTAGTGATTTTTTAAAAAGATTTGTTATTACTTGTGAGGATAAACTTTCAGACTGAATGTAAAAAGAATACCTTCATTTCTATAAAATATTTTAACACTTCTAATGCTGTAAGGGTGACCAAGATCTATTTGTAGCCATGCCTTTGTCCAATTTAGTTCTGTGTGAGCACAATACATTTCTGTAGTTCCGTTGTTACCATCATTTACAAGGGTTGCAGTATGAAATGTTAACGTCGAACTTTGCATCACAGATGTTGTCGATTTTCTACTAAGATTTTCTGCAATAAATGTTATACATATGTATATGTAATATACCAACAAATTTTGAGGAACATATAAAGGATTTAAAAACTTTAAAGGTAAAGGAAAAATACCCCTCTTATTCATAATGGTTTTAGTTTGGGTTTTTTTACTTTATAGGCGCAAGACCTTTTGTATTGTTTTTGATTGTAGAGATTTCTACCTTTCACGTGAAAAAAACTTTTCATTCATTTTCTTTTCTCCTCTATCTTTCCCGAGACATCTTTTATAGATATATTGAAACACATTTTAGGTCTTTTGAGTGACGTAGGTGACCTAATGCATTGATCTTTGGCCGTCGCCGTGTGTTAACAATTTCACATTTTAAACTTCTTCTTACAAACTAAAAAGCCAATTGCTACAAGTTTTGGTGTGAAGAATTTCTAGGCAATTATGCAAATAAGCTTACTTTTCACAAAAAAGTTCTCTACTCCCGTATATGTACATGTAAAAATGCATGGCTATAAAAGATACAAAGCCGTCTCTTGGTTTGGACAATATGGCCTTATTATAAAAATGCATTAAATAATTTTCTTCTCATATATATATATATATATATATATATATATATATATATATATATATATATATATATATATATATGTGTGTGTGTGTGTGTGTGTGTGTGTGTGTGTGTGTGTGTTAAAAATTAAATGCATTGTTATGATGTTCCTGAAGTCTTCTACAAAAATTGTGAAATTCAAAGACCCCTTAGATAGGGATTTGGCTCCTAGGGCGGGGCAAATGTAGCCATATACTGAAAATGTATTAAATCCTAGAAAATCGTCTTTACTACCTCACATGTGGGAAAAAACTGAATGCATGATTATGTTGTGTACGAACCCTTATACCTAAATATAGAATTCAATTGCCCCTGAGTCAGGGGTTCGGGCCGTGTGGGGGTGGCATAAAGTGTTAAGTAACAAATCTCTAGTATCTGCCATCTGTAAGAAAAACTGACGTCAATTTATGTTAACCAGGAAGTCTTCTACGAAAATTGTAAATGTTTTGACTCTAAGGCGCGGCCAAAATGAACGAATGCATATTATATATTGTTTTACAATAGGCCAATATGCCCCAACCGTTACTTGACATAAACAAATTTGTCGAGGAGTCTGATGCTTGCATTAAATTATGTTTCATTCTGGACTAAACAAAAATATAATATTGTTATGATTACTGCCTCCCTGCATGAAATCTTTCAGAAAGTACTACGAAACATAATTTTAAGAAAAAAACTTAAAGATCATAAAAGAGTCCATGATCTGATATCCAAAAGGTGCAGGACCCATTATAATATTAGTTTATTTTCAAGGTATACTTTGTTTGTATATGTTTTCATAGATAAACTGAAACAAGCTGACTAGTATACATGTTTTATTTAAAACAGCCTATCCAGTTCAGTAATCATGCATCAGTATTGCGTACTTTAAAAACTTAAATAGCTGTGCAAATAAACACGTTCAATCCAAAATAAAGCAAACATTTCGATAGGGAAAAATTTAATGACCACCTCGACATAAAAACGCGGAAATTACATTTTAAAGAAAAACCGATAACGAAAATGGGCATGGTACACTTTTTAGGTCACCCGAGTCAGTCCTGCTTTAAAAGTTTTACATTTTCAACTACCTATTAGAAACTACAAGACCAATTGTTACCATTTTTATTATGGAGCATATCTATGGCAAAAGGAATATACATTGTGAAATGGCATGGCACTACCTACCCCGGGGCGCCACTAGCGCGGGACCCAAATATATAAAATAAACCAATTTTTTTTTATAATCTTCTTCTCCACCCCCCCCCCCCCCCCACATGTAAGGAGAAACTGAATGCATGGTTATTATCAAACCCTCGGCTAAAATTGTGAAATTCATGGCCCCTGGGCCAGCCATAAAATGTTTAAAAACATCGTATAATCATATAATGTTTGATAAATATCTTCATATTTTCTCTACTCCCACACACTTGTAAGGAACACCAAGTTCATAATTTTGTAGGCGAGGAAGTCCTCTACAAAAATTATATTTCATGTCCTCTGAGCTAGGGGTTGACTCTAGGGCTAAAATAAAATAGTCATAGAGTGTGAATGCATTTAATGTAAAAAAAAAAAAACGAAAAAAAAAAACCATCTTCTCTTCTTCACTTTTGCTGATACATGTACTGAATAAAAACTGACTGCATATAAAGAAAGAAAATATAACCATCTATCAAAATTTTAATTTGTTGTCTTTCAATTTAGGGATTTGAATATAGAGCGGGGCCAAAACACTCATTTAATGTATGAGGTAGGGGATCTTAATGCAGGATTTGGCGAAAATGGTCATTTTGTGTTTATGTGCACAAAATGGTCATTTTGTGTTTATGTGCACAAAAAGTTTTAAAACGTCCACTGTCAAGGAATAAAAAAAATACTGCATATATAGAGAAAAAACCCATTAAGCCGTCATCTTTAATAATAGTTCATGTCACCTACATGTAAGGCAAGAGTATACTATGACTTGGGGGAGGGGGTTTATTTATATTATTTTGTTAATGCTGAATTTCAATAAAATGAGTAAATCAAGTCATAGATCGTCACACTTTTTAAGGTTATCCAATATCCAATATATGAGGCTACTGAACTGTTCATAAAAAAGGGTGAGGTAAGAAGGGCAAATAAAATAAACATTTTCCATTAGTAAGATATGTTTGATCATTTTGATTGATGATAAGTTTCCCTAACCAAAATATTTACCTCGTTACATGTACAAAATCAATCATCAATACTTTAAAGTAAACAAATATATTTTATACTTTACCGTAACAATAAACACAAAGTTGGGATCCAAAGACGACAATCCAAAGAGGAGAAAACATTTCGAATGTAGAATTTTTAATAAACGTTTCAACGTGTAAACAATCATTATAAGGAAGTTTATATGCATTGTACAGAGGCCTACTTCGGTCACCTATGCTGCAATATTTATGATTTATATTTAGCTGTCAAGCATCATTGCTCGTGCTGCCTCAGTCGTTAATCGTGAATATTTCTATACATTAACTCCATTTATGCCAATGTAGTTACATTTTCTTAAACCAAGGTTAAGATTTCCCCAAAAAAAAACATCCCGGTCCGTGATTCAGTAATTTAATGCCTCTTCTAAAAATAAACATCACAAAGCAAGTGTGTTTGAATATTTTTGATATTGTAATACAGCGGCTCAATTTATCTTAATCTTGTATTTTGTTTAAGATTGCATTAATACTAACAAGCAATGGAGCTTTTTGTAATATAGTTGGATATAAATGCATTGTGAATGAGATAAATGTCATAGAACAATAAACAGTCATTTGTTATACCCCCGCTCCGAAGGAGAGGGGGTATACTGTTTTACCCTTGTGTGTGTGTCTGTCTGTCTGTCCGTCCGTAACAAAAATTTCTGTCGCATTTATCTCAGCAACTATTTATCGCAGATACTTGAAATTTTAACACAGTGTTTGTTAAGGCATGCCATATCGTGGGATATATTTTTGTACCAATCAGACGTTAACTTCCTGTTAAATGACGACTTTGCTTATTTTTCAAAATTTTCAAACAAATTTTCGTCAAAGATTTCTCAGCAACTGTTTATCGCAGATGCTTGAAATTTTAACAAAGTATTTGTATAGGCATGCCATATCGTGGGATATATTTTTGTACCAATCAGACGTCAACTTCCTGTTAAATGACGACTTTGTTTATTTTTAGCAAAAATTTTCAAACAAATTTCCGTCAAAGATTTCTCAGCAACTGTTTATCGCAGATGCTTGAAATTTTTACACAGTATTTGTATAGGCATGCTTTATCGTGGGATGTATTTTTGTACCAATCAGACATCAACTTCCTGTTAAATGACGACTTTGTTTAATTTTTGCCAAAATTTTCAAACAAATTTTCGTCAAAGAATTCTCAGCAACTATTTATCGCAGATGCTTGAAATTTTAACACACTATTTGTTTAGGCATGCCATATTGTGGGATATATTTTTGTATCAATCTTACGTCAACTTCCTGTTAAATGACGACTTTGCTTATTTTTTAATCAAAATTTTCAAACAAATTTTCGTCAGTGATTTCTCAGCAACTATTTATTGCAGATGCTTGAAATTTTTACACAATATTTGTATAGGCATGCCATATCGTGGGATATATTTCTGTACCAATCGGGTGTCAACTTCCTGTTAAATAACGACTTTGTTTATTTTTAGCCAAAATTTTCAAACAAATTTTCCTCAAAGATTTCTCAGCAGCTATTTATCGCAGATGCTTGAAATTTTAACACACTATTTGTTTTGGCATGCCATATTGTGGGATATATTTTTGTATCAATCGGACGTCAACTTCCTGTTAAATAATGACTTTGTTTATTTTTTGCCAAAATTTTCAAACAAATTTTCCTCAAAGATTTCTTAGCAGCTATTTATCGGAGATGCTTGAAATTTTTACACAGTGTTTGTTAAGGCATGCCATATCGTGGGATATATCTTTGTACCAATCGGGTGTCATCTTCCTGTAAAATGAGTACTTTGTTTATTTTAGCCAAAATTTTCAAACAAATTTTCCTCAAAGATTTCTCAGCAGCTATTTATCGCAGATGCTTGAAATTTTAACACACGATTTGTTTAGGCATGCCATATTGTGGGATATATATCTGTACCAATCGGATGCCAGCTTTCTGTTAAATGTCGACTTTGCTTATTTTGCATATTCACATCAGAGCGGGGGTATCACTAGTGAGCATTGGCTCACAGATATCTTGTTATATTTTCTCCAGAACACTGCTATGTTAAGGGCGTCCATAAAAATAGCGATATTTATCATAAAATGTTAGCCTTTGAAATAACAATTCACTATGGCATGGGCAATTTTTGAGTTTATTTGGAATACCCTGTCACGTGATACTTCTAAAAATAGATGAACAATGAATAATAAGAAAAATGCAAAGTACAAGGGTTGAACATAAAACAAAATTTCGAACTTGTGAAATGAACATCTACAATTTCGAAAAATGCTGGGAACTTGAAATATTCAATTAGGAACACTTTTTGAATTCATCATAAACAGTGTAAAACGGTATTTGCAGGGAATTCCTACAACTAACACCTACCTATGTAAAATGCGTAGCGATTTCATACACCACCAAGCACTTTTTTTTATAATAGGGATATAACGGAAACACAATATATTTTATCAAGTGTATGCCCTTGCTCTGGGCGAGTTCGATCATTAACTAGAGTTAAACCACGGTAGTAAGAAAAACTTATGGTGCGCATGTCTGTGTTCGAACGCATATTGGTCGATGTCTGGTTAAAAAAAATGAGAAAGATGTTAATTGCTACTCATAATGAAAAAGGACGGACAATACCTTGTAAACACATTAAATCATATGTGTGCACGCTGAAATTTAACACATTGCATGTTGTGCTGATTAAAAAAAGCAATTTTAGGAGGTTTTTTCTGCCGCCATCTTTAAACTACCTGACCAGAGACAGACCAGAGACTCTCCGTTGGTTGGACCACGGTTTCATTTTAGTTGGACTAAAGTGAGTTCGATCTCATTTTAGTCGAACTACGGCGACCGTGGTTTGTGATCGAACTCGCTCACTATTGCATTTTATATGACCCATTTCACTTTCGGCGTCATTTGCGTGAAATTCAAACGCAACACTGACTAAGATCATGATTTTAATTTTCATTCCTTAAATAATTAAACGCTATGAATTTCATTAAAATAATGTTAGATTGTTGTTTCTGTTCAAACCAGATATCATTACCAATTTGTTAAAATTGAAAAAAATATCTTTATGCCTATACATTGATCTTAACAATTTCAAATAAAGCCTATTCCATTAATGGACTTAAATTTTTCGTTCCATCTATGAACTGCAGCTTGTTTATTTTTTACCTTAAAAAACAACTAAATAGTCATTGACGAAATAATGTCATTTATTAATGACGAATCAAAAACTTGTACAAGTAAACCACATCACAAACAGGGAGATCCCTGACAAAGTCAATACTTAAACTTATTAAAATGACTTATGTAACAGGTACTGTGGGATCTCCCTTATTAGTTAAAAACAGCTGAACAAATATTAAGATCACCAGGTAAAATATCAACAAAAAATAGTAACCACAAATGGCAGGGTGATCTCCCTTAATATAAACATGTAAAAAATTAAGGTGGCATATACAAAATTCTGCCGAAGTTCTGCATAAAAACCATGATGCACACAATGTAAACATTAGCATGGATTTCTGATATTGGCACAGAGTATTGCATGTATGACCTTTTTGAAGTTTAAAATTATTTGGACGGTTAGATGGGGATGGTGGTGGGTTAAACTTTACAAAGTGATCAATATCTTAGTTTACGAAAACACGTCCTTCTCACACTTGAGTAAAAAAAAAGTGATATCCACGTGATCAAAATACTCTCACTACATTGGCTAATGACAAGGTACAAACACAGGCATTTATAAATAGGTACAGGATGGACGAATTAGCTAAAAATAACCATAAAAAATACGGAACTT
Source organism: Magallana hongkongensis (assembly GCA_015776775.1). NCBI lineage: Eukaryota > Metazoa > Mollusca > Bivalvia > Ostreida > Ostreidae > Magallana > Magallana hongkongensis. The sequence continues at coordinate 76,831 of VIAA01000032.1, forward strand.
AAATTAGAATTTCTAAAAATAGAATTAGCGATACAATGATGACATAAAACATATTATTTGGCAATAATATTTCATTATTTTAGAAAGTACATTTAAGTTCATGGTGATGTCATAGAAAGAATAGCATTCCTGGTATTATTTGCCTAGCTCACATTCATTGTCCAAGAGAAAGGCAAAGAGAAAAAATGTTATTTCGGTGTAAAGAAATTTATTTAACTTTCACAGTGTGTTCTTCCTTAGGATCTTTCAACATTTATGTATATAAGGAAAATAAAGAAACTCATCACTATATTCTGAGTGTTACATCAATATCGATTGGCCTATGTGAACAACTGAATATGTTTGTACCTTGTTAATATCGACCAGTATATGTAAACAACTAAATCAAATATTTGAAGATTGGACTAAGCATACATACATGATTCTATACTTTTTGTCGCTATTGAAGATATCGCTTCGATATAATTATGCAATTGTTGATTACTCTAAAATGGTTATGCTATGAAATTGTTTGATACAGATACTGTGGTATGTCATTTCCGGTTATGTCATGTAATCTAAGGTCAACCATTTTGCATGCATGTTAATAAAGAAGACTGTACTGTCACTTTGTTGATATTTACTATATTGTATTGATCTGGATTGAAATGATTTCATACTCACTATTGTGAAAACTTTGATTATTATTTAATTTTTCAATGTTGGAAAACCAATTAAGTTTTAAAACTTGATACAAAAAGATTGTAAATGTAAACGTTTACTTTAATCATTAACATAATAAGGACATGCCGTTATTGAAGCGTTCAAATGTGTATGTTTTGTATTGTTTTTGATTTGTTGTTTCTTTGATGGACAGAGAATGTTTTCGTTATTGTCCAATTGTGAATTGTACTCCTCGAATTTGATACTATAACGAACCAGCTCTTCCCCTAACTCCATTGCTCTATCCATATCGGAATTGGACACATTTTTTGTTGTTGTTATTCGACCCCCTTTCGACAGGCTTTCCCAAGTCGACTACTCCGAGCCCGATAGCTGCTAGCTCTTTATTAAAATAATAATTAATTTAACTAAATACAATTCCCTTATTAAACAGTATACTAGACACCTTATACTTAATACAACCAGGGTAACTTTATAAACTTTCACCGCACCGCTTCTGCTTTAGTCTTCCTACTTGGAGCTTCAAGTCTGAACTGTCGATAAGCAGCGCCTTATATACTAATGTGCACCCGAACTATCCTCGGGAGCTCAAGTGTCAGACTGGGTGTATGCCAGGATATGAAGGCCAGCTATGCAGCAGAGGTAAAACTGGCATATCCATTGAATAAGTGTATGTAAATGTTACACATATCAATACAACAATAACTAATTAAAATAAATTTTCCAAATATTATCATTAATTATGCGTATCCTTCAATCTGTTATGTAGCCTGCAAGTTTGGGTCCTATGGAATTGATTGCCTTCAAGAGTGTAGCAGCTTTTGCAAGACATCGCGTGACTGTAACCACCTGACTGGTGTATGTAAGGACGGCTGTAGAGCTGGATGGCAGGGTGGTGATTGCTTTGATGGTTAGTTGATTGAAGCGGTAAAGCTAAGCACAACCCACAAAAGAGACCATTCGCCATGTTTCTGTATCATTTCAATTATCCCTTTAACCCCTGTATAAGCCACTGACTTCTTAACATCTGCATATATATCCCTGTACATGACTCACCTGCATGGTCATCTTACATCAATTATCTTTTTAAGTAGTTTTAAATAAGCCAGAAAAAATTATTTTATATACTGTATACCATTAGTAAAATAAAATCCATTTAAACATGGAGAAGAAAACGCAGCGTAAGCAATACTGTACTATATGCCGGCCTTGGGGTCCAATAACTGTGAAATGATAAAAATTCTTGAGGGCCAATTTCCGTACATTGCTTGAATTTTACTGGTTCGTGGGGACGTAATTTCATGTGCTATTTTATGCCTACAAAAGGAAATTTGAGTTTATAATTCTAATTCATTAATTCATGGAGGATGTTAATTCGTAAATGAGGTACTTACGAATTCCACGAAAATTTAGCCATCACGAAATCAAATGATTCCACAGTACGCGAAAAAGTGAAGCGACTGTAGAAAAGAGTTTGCATTAGGTACTGGTATCGGATATATGAAACCAGAATTGCGTGCGCCAGTTTATAAGTAGTGTTCAACTTAAACATTCATACAATATACGTTTCAAAATCATTCACCTTAAAAATACATAACAACAATTTTCGGAATATTTTCTAACCAAATTTTAATTTCAGATTAATGGTTTTGAAAGAGCAAATAAAAACAATCTAAGCAAACACGAAAAACATTCAATTTGTTGCCTAGTATACTAAGTACATTTATATTTTATTTAATATTTTTTCCCCTCTAGTTTCAAAAGTCGTAGAAGATAGAAAAGAATGGAAGTCTGAGTTTTATGGAATTGTTGGAGCTGTTTGTATATCCTTGATTCTTAATGGAGTACTAATTGCATACATTATCGTGAAAAGGTAACTGGTATAATAATGGATTGATTACCGATGCCCTTTTAAATGAACGAATCAATTGTTTTTCTTGTTAATTTTTCTTCATCATTTATCAGGATTAAGCTATCGCGACCAAGATTGTTAACGAACCAAGTACAGAAACCCAGGAATAGCGAGCACAAAAACGACACATCCTATGAGGATCTTTGCGAAACCAACAAAGCTCAACTATACGAGACATATTAAGAAAAACATATGTATACTGTTCACGAAAACACCATAGTTTAAAATCTATATTGAACGACAAAACATTTTTTTGTTCTTCGTTTGCACTGAATGTTAAGAATATTAATTTGGGTCTCGTCTGCCGTTCTGTGTGTGACACCACCTTTTTTTGGATAATTTCAAACTTCTTTAAGTTTACCATATACCCTTATGGAGGCTTCTAACGATTTTAAAGTCAAACGTTAAGGTTATAAATTATCTACATTCTGTCTGTCCCGAACACTGGTTTATGGGCAATATCTTATACATCATCTAAGATGTTGCAATGAAACTTGATATCAGGACTCTTTTAATTGTCTAAAGTGGATCCATATAAGTTTTGAGATCAAAAGGTTCAATGAAATTTAAAAACGTGTAAAGGTGCATTTCCACTAAAGATAGAAAGAACTCATTACCGAGAAGAATCGGTTAAGGACACATAATGAAACGCATGTGACATAGAGGAAATTGTAACTGAAAAAGCTATAGTATTACTTTGTCAATTCTTTAGTAAGCAAAAATGTCATTAATTTAAAAGAAATTGAAATACATGTAATTTCACCTTAAGTCAAAATATTACCAATTCATATAGAACTATATCTATTAATGTAATACGTAACTATATAGCCAACATTTTAATTTTATTTGAATTATACAATTTAATACAAGAATATTCTAACAACGCCATCTAACTCCTTAAAAATGTAGAACGTAAGGTCCGATAGGCTGTGTATTGATGTTATATAATTTATTTTGAAAGCAGTTGTGTAATAATCATGTTATACTCATATCAATTTTAAAAATTACTTACCTATTCTTACTTATTTTAATGAATAAATAGACTAATATATGATTGTGTCCTAATTTATTTCACTTATTTATCTGATTAAATCTCATAGCTGTTTTAACCATAACCATTGACCTAGAATTATTAATAATTTAGATTCGATGGTTATCCAAACTGAAGATTAGTTAAAACAAACGCACCGGAAATCAAACTGTCTATCAAATTGAATGTATAATAGTCAAGAAACCATTTTATACGCATTACATATTAATAATTGTACGTTATAATTGACATTAAACAACGATAAAGTTTCATACAGCTCTACATATCAGAGGAGTATTTTTTTGTATGAGTATGGCTGTTGTGTGAAGAAAAAAAGTAGTCATTTAAAACATCTTTTATCAGGTTTTACAGTGGTGAAGATGGTTTTTTGTTGGTGGTTCTATTTGTTGCTATAGAGCTAGGGCCACGAAACATCAGAATGTGCCATTTAATATTCACTAAATTTAAATCTGAAATAATAAAAATCGCAGTGTCTTAATATAATGTAGGGCACCTTATTCTGCTTTGACAAATATGTATTTTGTTCAAGCACATGCGCAACATCAAACATAATATTGCTATTAAAATACTGTAGACGTACTTTTGTCCGCGTGGTATTTATTTACGCTATGAACGCGGGCACAAATTTTCCGCGTAATTTTTTCCTAGTGTACTTAAACTGCATTTTTGAATGAAATTTTGAAATTGCATTACATGAATAAGGATAATCGGAAGTTACTACTGTCAAACAAATTTGTATTGAGAATTCACATAATAAATAATTTAATCTCCTAAGGATTTGAATTTTCTGTAAATTTACTTGCATGAAATTTAAACTTCTTCCAGCTTGAGATAACGGCACGTGTCAGACGACAAGTAGCCCCAAGCGGGTCTGTCATTCAATGACCCAATTAACTACCCGCTAAGACCCATGTTTTTACTGCAATTTTTAGATCCCTTTGTGCTCTGACTTTTAATTGATAAAACTGATCAACTCATAATTTAAACGATTTGTGTTTCACAAGACGATTTTAGCCAGCATCGTAACATCTTGACGGCTAACTAATGACTACCGACCCGTGCACAACCGATAATTACTGTTCACTGTGAACAGTTCTTACAATTTAAGTCCAAAGTTGGACAAATTCTAGGTAATGAAAATCGCTCAGAACTAAATTTAATAATAATTATTTAAATGATTTTTTTTTTCATTCAAAGAATCTGCGTAAATTTTTACCCGCGGATTAAATTGATTTTGTGATTCCGCGGAATTATGACCCCGTGGAAAAAAATACGTTTACAGTAGCTGAAAATTGTAAATTTTACTGTTGTTATTCCAAAAATAATTTTGACACACTTAAGTGCATTTTTAGATCTTTGAAACAGAGAGATATTGTAATCGTGCACATCTGGTGTGGCCGATACGAATTTTACAAATTTGTAAAATTTTAAACAGAAAAAAAAACAAGAACACTCTATCTTAGGGTAATTATTTGCTCAATTTCTATTGAAATAACAAAAATTATTCGATAATGATAAAAAATTGTTTGTGATAATTTACAAAATCATCATTTTATTAAATATTTTTTCTGTAAATGCATATCAAAATGATATTTAACATGATTTATGTAATAACTTTTTACTGTGCATTCATTACTCATCTGCTACTTTTGGGCTTTAAATAATCAAATGTTACATGGTCATGTTTTGTTTGCTTCTAAATAGTGAACCTACAGTCGTTCTTGTTCTCTCTCTCTCTCTCTCTCTTTCTCTCTCTCTCTCTCCATAAAAATATTTCTTAATTCTCAGACATTTCCGGATGGTTTTACACTTTCAACAATTCTCTAACAAAATATGCATATCACTAGAAAAAAAAATGAATAGAAGCTATAGTAGCTTGCAGTCTCAGCATTACGTCATACAGTTTCAGGTTGCAGGGTAAAACTTAATATTACCGCCGTAATATTGACTTTAATCACTGATCTCTGTATACAAATATTTCATTGTTTATCAGCTGTTCATTGTATTTTTATAAATTACGTTATTTTCATGCATTGAATATGTCTGCAAAATATTTATTTCAAAAAATGAATTCAAATCATGCGTAGCTTTATCATTCATCAGGCTATTTTACAAAACATACGTCTGTGTGGAATTTTTCCCCTCCAAATACCGCCTTACTGTAAACTCCATTTATAAACAAAAAACGATTGAAATCGAAAAAAAAAAGCTTTAAAAAGTGAAAAGAATACATTTTTTAAAACAAGATATGATTTTTCAGGATAAGACAAATTTTGATAATTCGTGGTTATAGCTTTTTCTTTTTTTAATTTGTGTGTCAAGTTTCAGTTAAAATATGTGTGTTAATTCATGTTTAAAAGATCTTTAATCGAAATATCAGTGTAATGACTATATCATCAATGCTTATCTTTATTTAATTATAACTTTGTCCATGACATTTCTTTTGGCAACCTGAATAGTAGACTGTAATTTCGTTATATTGCAGTTCCCAAGCTGGGTCTATTGTTCACGCGCTGCTTTAAAATTATTTTTTTTTCATTTTAAACATTATAATCAAATGTCAACCTTTTGTATCAAGCAGGAGTCTAGGAAGTGAAATCGTCCTCAAAGCAATCACACGCGTGCTTCTAAACTTCAGAGGCGGCGAAAATAATCATTATTTGGTTCCATCTTATATTACACTATGTAGCATAAAAGAAAAAAAAATCTTTCAAAAATTAAGATTTGCTGAAAAGATATTTTATTCTTAAGAAAACTAATTTAAACAAGCATTCTAAGAGCATTGCATAAGCAATACACGTCCCCTACCAGTTTGTAGAAATTTGTGAAAACAATGACCTGTTATGCAGAATATCATTTCTTATCGTCTTCTGACTCCGACTCAACAGACCAACTTGATAACGAACCCGATTGTAATAATACAAAAAAACCTGTCGAATAAATTTACAACACAATGCTTGACACTATTTTACAGTACATATTTGTTTGTTAGAAACAATCAAAGGAATAATCCAAGTAATGCACGATATTATTACTGACTACATATTTTTCTCGTTTATTCAATACACACCGAACCCGATAACGAAACCGATCATTAAAAAATGGAAGATAAAAAATTAATTTTCTCGAAAATATGTCAACCAGACTCTACAAAGGTGTAAACTTGATCTGAAGTTTGACATTTTGAAGCTGTTCAGCAAATTCCATATCATTCCTCAAACGCATAAAGAAAAAAGGTGTGGAAAACTGAAGTGGGACAGACAGACGGACGGACTGACGGACGCAGAGGAAAGCTATAGTCCCCTCCGGTGAAAACCCGTAGGGGACTAAAAATCCAACCTCTTTTTTTTCATCGATCCGGCACGTAGCATCGTATTCGAAAGTGTGGGGGGGGGGGGGTGAATGGTAGGCCAACTTTAATGAAGGATTTCCCAAAAATTTTAGCTTTCATTAGTTTCTTGGAATAAGATCTAACTTAGATTTGTTAGAAATTTTAAGAATATCAAACATGGAGTCGTAATGAGTGCTGTAATAAATGTTTACACACACTCCAATAACTTCCCTCTAAATAAAATACGCTTAGTTTATTGATTATTGATATTTTACATTACATGTATAAAAAACCATGCTAATTTGTTTGTTACCCAAACGTTTCACAAATTGCCGATATTGTGCACTTTTGCAAAATCAATACTGTTATTGAATATATGTAGCTGGAAACGATAAATTTTAGTATTTTATGAGAATCCAACTTTATAGTAATAATACTCACCGTGACTCTATTCATAATTAGCCTTTACAGGCTATATATGAACTATACATATCTAATGCTCTAGTGCATGTACCTTCGTGTGTGTGTGTGTGTGTGAGGGGGGGGGGGGTATCGTCGGTCTTATAACACGCCAAGCCATCCAGCCAAAATGAATATCTAGAGTTACCGCAATATGTGGTTATTCTATCATTAGTAAGCTTATCATTAGACTTCTTATATTAGTCGGGTAAACACGCCCCTGATATACAAGTCAGGATCTGACTAGTCAGTCTCTTTTTCCATATTAGTTATAAATCAATACAGTAGGGTCTTACGGTCTAACACAAGCAGTATCAGTCATTTATAGGTTTTTCTCACACATAGGTATCCAAAAGAAATACGAAATTGGTGAGTATCTTTTAATCTAAATTGTATCATCTTTAACCTTTTACACTGATGTTTTTAAACGACAATATTGTGTAAAAAAAAAATTTGACGATACATTTTTTGTAAAATTAGCTCCATCTTAAAACATAAATGCACCTCGGCGATATTAATTTTTTAAGAAGTGCTTACAGAATTAAACATCTGATGCGAATCAAATTTTAAAAAATAAACAGATACCCGGTATTTCATGATTAGAAGTTTCTGTTTTAATTTAATCAAAGATAAATTATTATCCCCAAATAATATTTCTTAACTGATGAATATTTGGTAACAAGCTGAATGGAGATTGCATCTTGCGATTTTGTTCTTTATACAATATAGAGTAAAACTCGTTTAGTACGAACACGAATATAGCAAATTCTCGGATATAGCGAAGATTTTTTGTTTTGAGTCCCCAGTAAAATTCTTAACAAAACTTTGCAGAATTTTACGTTTAGAACAATTCGGATATAACGAATTTACGGATGTAGCGAATTGATTTTGAGTCCCGTAAAGGTGAATATTAACGGAATTCAACACTTTTATAACGAATTCTTTACAGTTGAAAAAGTTTGCACATATTTAACATACTAAATTGAATGAATTTAGTTTTCTATAAAGTTTTCAATTCACAATCCGATTAATGAAGTTATCAAAATATTATATATTTTTTAAAACATCAATTAGCAAAAATTATAGGCTGGTGAAAGAAAACATGTATATAGTGAATTCACTTTAGTTATTATTACGAATTCCTTATACGGGTATAACGAAGTTAATCCGTTGGTCCCTAGAACTTCGCTATAACCAAGTTTTACTGTAACAACTTATTTTGTGGTCTCAGTTTATTGTTTTGTTAATATTACTATGATCTTACGGGAAAAAACAAAATTGATTTTTATGTCATCAAAGGTCTTTAAAAAGACTGCAGTTTAAAAGTTTTAGCGAAACAACCGCTCCAGTCCTCATATTCAAAAGACATCTCAGCAGTAATATGTAGTATACGTAAGGCGACACGGTTTTTCTTTTCTTCAAATGACGTCGCTTTTTGTTGAGTTTAGATTACTTCACTAAAAATGCCATTTTTGTGCGTTCCACAATATATCATAGTGTTAAAAGTAAGATTATCCTAACAAATATATATATATATATATATATATATATATATATATATATATATATATATATATATATATATATATATATATATATATATATATATATATATATATATATATAACTGTACATCAGACTATGAAACGTTTGTCAAACAGCAATTTTAATAAAAAGGTCTCGGGTCCATTTTCTATTGGTTTTAGAATGAGTGCGTGAATGAGAGCGATATTGAAAGAAATTGATTTAAATATTTTAAAAATTTACATCACGTTGATATTTACTCCGTTTGTTTGAATTTAAAGAAAAAAAAAACCCAAATTAAATTTAAAAAAACGCCCGGTGAGTTAACTTAGTATACCTTATTTATAAGTATTTTTATTTTTTTGAAATGTGTGATACATGTACATAAATCTCATTTTAAGAGACGGGTATTCTAGTTTTAATCTCTAACATGTGAAGAAATCAGTTACTTCATAAAGCTAAAGACGATCCTCTAAATTATCCTGATTTTTTGGGGTATTTTATTAGATTGAGTTGCTAACCAAAATGCTCTCTTTGAAATTCATTGAGAGTATGGTTTTGCTGGTTTTTTTTGTTGCTTTTTTTTTTTTTTTTTTTTTTTTTTTTTTTTTTTTTTTAACGAGAGTGGGGTTTTCAATTCCAGTTTTTCTTTTCTTTACACGTAGATTTATCTTATTCATCTTGGCCTTTCATCGTTAATATTTTTATCACTAGAAACGAAAATCTGCAGTTATTTTTTAACAGACCAATGTTTTTACTTCTTAGATTAGCGTCTGACTCAGTTCTTTCATATCGCCTAGTCATATTCACGATAATAATACTGTGATATTATTTTGATTAAAAAAAGCATTACAAAGACTATTTGTTTATTTAGAAGTTGATTATTTTCAACTCTTTTGGGAATCTGATGTGCTTTAACCTTTTTACATTGTACTTATCTATCCTCATCTTATTTACTATGCCACAATAAAGGGTTCAGTAATGGTATTGATGCATCTAGTGGTATTGCTTTTTCACACACAGTTTTTCTGATTATAAGGTAAAAAAGTCGATCTAGAAATAAAAAACAAACTCAGTAAAATGAATTCTAACTCAAAAGTCTAAAAAGATAAACAAGAGGCCCATGTTGCCACATCGCTCACCTGAATAACAGTTAATTTAAATGTGCGTTCAAAAGATAGTGTGACCTATGGCCCCTCGGTAGAATAACAAAAAATTATTTGTAACATATTCGAATTTTACACTATTTTGCACACATGTTATCTCTGACATTGTACCTTTATGGAATACTATTTTTACCGAGAATAAGATAATACTACGCAAGATATAAAACTAAACATTTGGTAGGGGTACACTGCTAACTTCCAATTCCCTATATTTTCGTTTTGCCCCCCCCCCCATAAAGCGATTAAGATATATGAGAGCATAAAGGTACATTTTTTTCCTCAACTTCTTACTAATTGTATTTTTTAAAAAGATATATTTTAATAGTTATTGTGTATAATTTAAAAAAATTCCAATAGATGTGAAGAAGAAAATTGTACCTCAATGCGCTCAATTTCTCAAATTAAAAACATACGAAAATTTAATTTGTCTTCCCAATTATAATTAAACGACTGTTGTTTACCTGCCATAAACTCGTGTAAGTTTTATAACCTTACTCATACTTGATTGATGAATACACTGGAATAAAAATTGGTGTCTCGTGACATGTTAAAGAGCTATAAAAATCAATGTTTTGACAGGCATATCACTCTATTTTACTATGGCCCACTCATTATTTTCACCTTAAGTTTATTCAAATATAGCAAATGGCTAAAAACTAGGATAATTTTCCGCTGTAATATTTTCTTAGGAATAACGATAATGCCTTTTTTCCCGTAACATGTGTCAGAACTATTGAAACTGTTTTAACGGTGTCTTTTTATTTATAATTCGAAGCTTAACACTCAAAAATGGTTAATAAATAGAAAATGTAAACAATTAAACATGAGAAAAATGCACTCTAACAAATAAAGAGCACAATTTATTTTTCAAAATGTATCATTTAATTATATACCTATATATTTCCTTCAGCAATATTAAACCCAATTTAAACTGAAAAAACTCGAGGAAATGCTGAGCCTCTCAACAAATCACATTGCAATTAATCAACCAGTACGCAAAAGATCATACCGAATTACCGATATAATGAATTGTATTTTAGTACTTTGTTAATACATCAGATTTTGCTTAATTAGCGCAAGTAAACAGTCAAATGTCTGATTTACCGAAGACTCTGTTTGATCTAATACGTAAAAATTACAAAATACAGGCGATAGTTCCCAGGTTTCATGTGCCTGTCTATCATATATTTTTCAAAAAAGTAAAATCTACCAGATTAATCTGTGCACCAACACTTATTTTACTGATATGTGAAGTTTTAGTCCATTTGATGAAACGGCATTTTTGTTACCTTTTTTTTTTAAAAACAACATGTTTTGTCACCACGGCGCACGGTAACGTTCAATACATCACGTCAAGATTAAAGACGTACAGTTTATAAATATACCCCACCTTTATATCACTTTTGGTATCTTTTGCCTTTCATTTTACAAAATTAAACGGCACTGTACCATTTAAATCTCATTTACATACATTTATTCTAGAATCATAAGTTAGTTTTTCAAAGTTTTCATTTTTTAACCGTGTATCTCATAGTTCAAAATAAGGATAACCCTGAACGTCGGCTGATGTTATTTATTATTTTACCAAATATTTACAGATATTCTATTCATTTCGGACTGTTTGATATTCAAGATACAATTACCACCACCCCCACCAAATGTATTTCAGTTAAACACCAACTTGCAAATAATTGTTTAATTATTTTTTTGCACCATCCATTCTGTTTGTAATGCTCGTTGCGCCGTGAGGTCCGGTAGCGTCAATGTTTTTAAGTCAATTCTAAGGAAGACTGTTTGAAACCATTGCCAAATTATGCCTACCAAATTTAGTAATGATATGACGTTTAGTTACATAGTTATGACAAAAGCCTTCGTTTTTTTTTATTGACCCTCGTATTTTGTATGTTTCAAAGATTCCCTTCGCACGCGAACTGTTGCACAACAAACAAATTCATCTTTGTCAGATCGACCCGTTTATCATACGTCATGGCGGCTTTAAACAAAGAACCTCCTTTTAGAAGTATGGTATAAAACATGAAGTAGTAAGTTTTTTTTCTTAAATAAGTCTACAAACACGTCAAATGTCGACCCGGGTTTGTCTACATATTTTACCAACTTGGAAATCAACAATCGTCAATAAATTCCAAAATACGCATTGTTGTCAATTGATTTTTACAGCGAATACAATTATACCGGTCTGTAACATATCCTGAAAATTTCAATTGCATTGGTTAATTATTATTGACGAACATTGAAAAATCTTGATATGCCCTGGCTTTTATTTTGTCCCGGCCCGGGTTTGCAAACCCATTTTACCAAGACTCGTATGGAATACCGAATCCGAAGCTATAAACTGATTGAAACACACATTTCCTTTATTATTATTTTCGTATTATCTCAGATTTGAAACAGAATTAGCCCATAATATTTGCAATTTATATTTTCCTTTTCATAAGGATTGTTTATGCTAAATTACGTTGAATTTGACTCAGTACTTCTTGAGAAGGTGATTTTTAAAAATGCACCCACTTTTCCCTTTCGAGGTTTTCTCCGCTTTGAATAAAGATCGGTCTTTCATTTCTTCAATTTATATTTGCCTTCCCATTAGGATGCTTTTTGCATTTGGTTGAAATTAGTCAAGCAGATTTAGAGAAGAAGTTCAAAATGTAAAAAAAAGTTTACAGACGGACAGACAGACGGACGAACAGAAGAACGACGGACATAATATGATCAGAATAGCTCACTTGGACTTTCAGCTGAACTAAGCTAATAAAAGACGTCCAATTTTTCATTCAATATATAGTTCCTCATTTTCAGGAACGAGATTCGATCGTATGACTGTTTAACCTATAATTATTCCTTTTTAACGAACTAAGTCTAACCATATCAACATTATTATTTAAAAGTATTTGAGTAAAAATAATTGTTGAAGTTGAATAAAAGAAAAGCAGGGGTGACATGTACGATAAGGACTTCTGAAAGAGTTATATAAGAAATTAAGAAAATAATAATATTTTAGTATGTTTGTTTCATATTGCAGATACATTGGGCTACGCTATGCTTCAGTGACTACGTGTACAAAATGAATCCAATAACCACAGGCCGTATAGAAAGGGCGCCATTGAGTGCATTTTCCCTATTCTTTAACATGGTGTGTATTATAGGTAATTCGGCTGTGCTTCATATTTTCCGCACCAAATACAAGAAATCCAACTACCGCTTCTTTGTGCTATTATTAGCCTCATTTGACATGGGGAGTGGGATTGTTTTTGGAATGAAAGAACAATTCCGAATACAGCGCGTGTATCACGGTGGGACATCAGTCGCTTGTCAGGTTTTAAACTACGTCGGGCATTCTGTTGGCATGGGAACAGTATTCATGGTACTGTTTATAGCCGTTGAACGCTACAAGAAAATATGCACTCCATTTCAAACTCAATTCACACTTGCACAGTGTGTCAGATTCTGTGTTATTGCAATTATTATCAGTGCTATTTTTAACATCCCAACAGTTTTCATTTTCGGCAAAAGAGAATTCAAAATCGAAAATATCAACGCTTCTAGATGCTGTGTGTTAAAGAGATTGGATGGAACCATATTCCCGATTCTGTATTTTGGATCACTGAACACAGTGTCTCTTAGTGTTGTCATCTCTATCATAGTTATACAATTGAAAATCAGAGCAGTTATTTCTCGTCAATCTCAACTTAAGAAGAAAATGGGCTTTACATGTAAAACAAAGCCAGAGAAAGCAGAAACCTCCCTCTCATGCGAAGATGGTAATAATGTCGATAATGAAATAAAATTACCAGCCATCACAACGACTATTGCATCCAGAGAAATGTCAACAAAGAAAAAGACGAGTGACGAATCCAAGGCAGTTAGAATAGCCGTGACTTTCTGCATCATTACAGCCTTGCTGATAATCAGCATTCAAGCGATGTTTATGAACGAGATTATCTTAGCAGTATCCAGGTACCTCCGTCCTGAGGATAAAATTTCAAAGAATCAAGATATCTTCAATGTATACTTTCCTGACATTTTCACGTTGAATGGAATGTTAAATCCTTTCATCTATTTCTTCGTTGATAACAAATTCAGACATGAAGTCAAAACATTGTGTCGTCGATAATATTTGTGTACGAGAATTCAAATCTGGCTTGTAAACAAATAAGCGTCCAAAAATTTTAAATCAATTATTAAACACATCGGCTCCGAAAAGTTTACAATGCACGGATTATTGGTGGTCATTATTTCATTACACTTGTAATTCACGAATTTTAAAAGTACAAACTGTACAATATTTCATGTGTATCACTGTGTCAAAGATGTCACGTTAAAATATTTATTTCTTATAATATTTGCATTAAAGAAAACCGATGTGTATTAATTTTTTATTTATTTTCCTGCCCGGGAAAAGGGGTAAACAGTTTCTCCCGTGTTTGTCTGTCTGTTCGTCTGTGAAAAAAATGTTGCATTTTTCTCAGCAAGTATTAATCGCAGATGTTTGACATTTTAAGACACTCTTTGATTTGGCATGTCGTATGGTTTGATTCAGTTTTGTATTAATCAGATTTATACTTCCTGTTAAATGTAGAATTTCTTAATTGTAATGCAACATTTTTAAAAATTTCTTCGTCAAATATCACATGATGAATGACCATCTTTAAGTCATCCTTAAAGATAGCTTAAAGGTGTTTAAAGGTAGCTTAAAGACGATCTTTAAGCCACCTTTAAGCTATAAGTATTGCTTAAAGGTGGCTTAAAGAAAGCGTAAAGATGGCTTAAAGGCAGCTTAAAGACTATCTTTAAGCCACCTTTAAGCCACCTTTAAGGACAACTTATAGGTCCTTAATGTCCAAACTTCTTTAGGCCACCTTTAAGCCACCTTTAAGCTACCTTTAAGCCACCTTTAAGCCATTAAAAAAATTTAATTCAATATTGTGCTTAATTTCCAACAAAATGTATTAACTTTATGAAAGAAAAGGTATTAAAACGGTTTTTGTTCTAGAAAGAAAAATGAAAAAAAACACAAAAAAAACCGGCCACGGCGAGAATTGAGCCCGGGACCCTTAGTTTACTAACATCACCACACATCCTCTGTGCCACGGCAACTTACATATATATGAGTGTTTTTATATCCTATATATAAGTGGATATTTAATCACTGTATTGAATGTGTTTACTTGAAAAGATTTTGACAAACCATTCAGTTTGTAACAATCGATTATATCTAATTTATGAATTACATGCATGCATGTATTTAGAATGAAATACGGAATTTGGTCTTCAGTGAACAAAAATATATTATACCTAAATGGAAACCGTAGGTTCACTATAGTAGGCTTTCTTAGTTAATAAATGTAAACCGAGTAGATATACGTTCATCTAATTTATAGCTATAAAAATGTAAGAAAGAAAATGAAATCATTTCTTTTATTAAATGCATTGATACTATTAGGGTATTTGTTCAATTTCCCGCAATTTCCCGGTTTTCATGATCGCGGCGCCGTTCCAATATGTTTAAATATTTACATGTAATTGTATGTACATGTACATCATTTTTAAAATATCAATTCTATAACAAACAAAATTACCAATTACCGGTGACGTATTTACTGCATGTGGCAATTGCAAATGACTTGTACATACAATTGTATGATGTGCCAGGCCGGGTATATTTTACATATTTACTCTTATACATGTATTTAAATAATCAACCCCTATTTATGATCACCGGTACATTAATTAATTAGCCTCAAGATTTTACTCTTACATACATGTATCGTTAATTTGTAGACGTAACATCTTTGAAACCCAGAGCTAGGAAATAATACTTTGAAAATGAATTACAAATGTAAATTAACTTTTATTCACTAGACTTATCGTATACTCGTACATACTAAGATTCAACGCCTTTAGAAACCCTGACGTGCACCTGGGCACACGACACACCTGTTGTGTATATCTTGTATATTCTGTGTCAGTTCCAGGGGTTTTCTTAAGTTGGACAAACAATAGACTTTAATTAGATATACACAAACATGCACCTGGGCACACGACACAACTGCTGTGTATATCTTGTATATTCTGTGTTAGTTCCAGTGGTTTTCTTAAGTTGGACAAACAATAGACTCTAATTAGATATACACAAACGAACAAAACTATGTCTAGACAAACAAAGCAGTAATATCCTGCCCGATATAACAAAGGCATTTGAGAGTCTTTTCATCTTTAACATGTATCTAGCAGATCTAGAGTTAATAATAATAAAAATTGAAAAAAAATACAAACCTTAAACCGATTAACAAATTAAATCATGCATTTTTGGTTCATTATCTTTATTTTGTTTAATAACCGGATGAACTGAGAGAGAGAGAGAGAGAGAGAGAGAGAGATTTTTTCACCGATTAATTTATAATAGGAAACAAACATACTTTAATTAGTTTTATGCACATATTAAGATACAGAGACTGCGCTCATACCTACAATAATTTTGAAACCCCCCAAAAATTATAAAGAATTTTATAACGGCAATCTGTGTCCATCAGAGCGGTGCTGATGATAGCGATCTGTGTTTAATGGAGCGACGATTAAAACCGCCTGGAACACCCCCCCCCCTTCCTTGGAAATTATATTTTCACTCGGATGACCCCCTCCCATCTCTATAAAAAAGCTTTTGCATTTAATATATATGTGTTAATTGTTCAGCTTGATCAATATTGACTTAAAGGCCACTTAAAGACAGTGTAAAGGCTGTGTAAAGAGAGCGTAAATGCCACTTAAAGATGCTTAAAGGTGGCTTAAAGGTGGCTTAAAGGTAGCTTAAAGAAGTTTGGACATTAAGGACCTATAAGCACTTGCTTAAAGGTGACTTAAAGGCAGGTTAAAGGTTATATAGCCTTTAAGCTCCATTAAGTCACCTATAAGCCACCTTTAAGGACTTGCTTAAAGATGGTTTTTCGCCCTGTGTATTTCTTAGCAACTAAATGTATTAATCGCAGATGGTTCAAATTTTATCACACTCTTTGTTAAGGCATGTTGTATGGTGGGATTCATTTGTTAAAAAGCTCGATGTCAACGTCCTGTTTAAAGTAAACTTTGCTTGAATATTCACATTAGAGCAAGGGATTCAATAGTGAGCTTTGGCTAACAAATATATTGTTTTAACAAATCTTACCCTGCACTTGTATGATATTCTTTGTTAAGTAAAGTGTTACAATTTACATCATAGGCTCCTGTCATTAGCTATAATGTTCATACGCATTACTGTTTATGATCTTGTTTGCAAGACTAATACTGAAGATATTAGATAGAATTAACAAAATAACAAAAGAAATGTTCATATATTTTCTTACAAAGTATTCAATTAAACAGAAATATTATTTTAAGTAATTAACTTATCTACGGTTACATGTTTACATATCTTCAATTCGTTGTTTTAAATGAGTCTAATCTCTGGTAATAAAAAAAAGAAAATCAAATTTTTATTAATTTAAAAAACAAATATTTCCAAAAAATGATTTGATTAGAAATAATAATATTTACCAAATGAGGACTAATTCTAGTTACAACGTGTTTTTTTATAGAAATAGAAATGGGTACCAAATAAGGACTAATTTTAGTTTCAAAATGTTTTTAATAGAGATAGAAAGGCTATAACTGTATTGATGATTATTGTGTTAAAAGCACTATAAATAGTTAACGAAACAAACATTCAAAATTAGGGACACTAGTCCCTTTGTAAGGACACGAAACAATGAAACAGATTGCTTGGAATAGAAAAAAACTTTACTTACAAAACATATTAAACTAACAACAAAAAAAAAATACAAAGCAAGCTAGTACATGAAGAATATGATGATGTTAAAATAAATATAAGTAAGCCAATTATTGTGTATTCTGAAGAATAAACCACACGATTTATACCAATAATGTTAGAAAAAATATAATGAATTAAAGAGGTATAGTTATAATACAAAAAGTCACATCCAAGTATACACAAAACATCGGAAAACATTACATTAAGGTATTAAATGTATAGTGAAGGCATATTTAACAATTCTGAATCATTTTTAAAAAGATAAACATATAAGGCTACAGAGAAATGATAGTGAATCAACCAGAATTACATGACTAACAACACATAAAAGGCCGCACATTTTGCATCTCACATATTTTGAAGAGTCATTTTATCCTGATACATTTTATACCTTAACGTATTTAACTATGCACAGGTCTAATAATCCTTTGTTAACCATATTAAAGAAAGAAACATAAATATTTTTGTCTTTTTAAAAGTTTGTTTTATACATGTACTGTTTTAAAATTATATTTTTCTTTCAAAATTGCAATTAAATATATCTCAAATTCAACAGTGGAAATCAGTAGGACGATGTAGATGCTACATGTACCTTTGTTTTGCATATATTGACCATTACGCCAATGACAATGATAATGATAACCATACTAATTAAAGATACACTAACTCCAATAATTATTATCCTGCCTTGCTTTAACTCAGGACTCCTGTTTTCTTGTAGTGCATTTCTTTGGGACTCTGTGGTTTCTTGGGACGTTTTGGGTGTGGTTGTCGATATTGTAGGTGGCGCTGGTGTCGATGTGGTCTTCGGTGATGTTTTAGGTGTTGTGGTCGGTATTGAATGTGGTGCTGGTGTCGATATGGTCTTCGGTGATGTTTTGGGTGTGGTTGTCGGTATTGTAGGTGGCACTGGTGTCGATGTGGTCTTTGGTGATGTTTTAGATGTAGTTTTTGGTATTGTAGGTGGGGCTGGTGTCGATGTGGCTTTAGGTGACGTATTAGGTGTGGTTTTTGGTATTGTAGGTGGCGCTGGTATCGATGTGGTCTTTGGTGATGTTTTAGGTGTTATTTTTGGTATTGTAGGTGGCGCTGGTATCTATGTGGTCATTGATGATGTATTAGGTATGGTGGTCGGTATTGTAGGTGGCGCTGGAGTCGATGTGGTCTTTTGGAGATGTTATAAATGTGGTTTTCGGAATTGTAGGTGGTGCTGGTTTCAATGTGGTCATTGGTGATGTATTAGGTGTGGTTTTCCCTATTGTAGGTGGCGCTGGAGTAGATGTGGTTTTAGATGACGTTTTAGGTGTGGTTGTCAGTGTTGTAGATGTTACTGATATCGTTGGAATTTTCGTTTGCGTGGGCGTTGTAGCTTTTAGTGTTGTGTATGACCATGTTGATGTGTCGTAACAATCTAGAATGATGAAAACAGCATTTTTTATTTAGATAGTAACCTTTTAAACCTTATCTTCAAAACTCATTAAAAAATAAATTGTATATAAATATATTTTGTATAAGGATATTCTCAATTCAATTTTTGCAAACGATTTTCATTCAAAAGTATGGACTATTTCCAAGAGTTCTTTTATGAAACGTTCCCCCCTCCTAGCTTATGAACTTTCAATACACGGCTAAAAATATCATGTCTACGGGCATTTCGTATAGCAACTTACTGATGATAACGGAAAAAGGTTTAAGAGGTGCTCCGAATGACTTAGAATTGAAGAAAAGATGTCGGCATTCCGTAATATAAATTTCTGCAAGAAATCAGTTTTTTTTATCTGTGACTTTTAACGAGTGAAAATGATAATGAGTGAATGAAATTATCTTGAATATTTTCTCTCACATCAATTGCAGCTGCTTCTCTTTCACATGTATTTGTATTCTTAAAAAAACATTGTGCTGCAAAAACATCTTGAGATAGAATATAGTTAACTTAATGGCTTGGACTGTCATTTGATGTGGAGAACTAACGGCGGTTATTTCGGGAATTGAAACTCATAAAGAACCCTTTAAGAAGTCTTCAAAATTATTTTGTTGAAAGTTTTACAAAAGTCACACATAACACATAGCACTATTATATAAAACATATCGTAAGATTTAAAGTTTGTAATTTTTGTCTTAAAAACAATTTTTAAAAGAAAATATCAAAATTCTACTTCTTATTAATTTATATAGATAATATCAAATTTAAAGACAAAGAAGGATCTTACGGTATAAACTTTGCAGAAAACGACGGTATCCTAACATCAAGACTTGTCTTAAACTTATTAGAAACCGACACTCTTAATGAAGCATTTGGTCAATTGCTTTTATGCCATAGCTAGTTAAGAGTGTTTCGGCGGTACATGTGTTAATAGCACAAGGATGCCATCAGTTTTTAGGCACTTGTGATTCGGCATCTGTCAGTGTATTGACTTCCTTGAACGCGAGCGGCATTTCGAAATTTGATTGGGACTTGCTATTGCTCACGAAGCTCGTTTGGTCAAAATAATTTCTCAATTTCCCACTTCTATGGCAATTGATTACTTCGTGCTTCCCATAACATTACACAGGAAATCTCTGTCATCCAAGACCTTTCCATTGTGAGTCACTAGGTGTGATTTCCGGTAAAACCAAACATTCCCAAAAAGAGGTGGGTCTTGACAGAGATATAAAGCCAATATAATAATGAGAGTCTACTAAAAGCAAATATTCTACAAAGGTTTAACAAATTATCATTCAAGGAACTTGAAGTATATCAAAATATACATTTGTTTTGATGGACTCTTCATTGAACACATTTTTACGTTATATTTATTTATGATAATGGCTTTCTACACTGTTGTCTAACATTATTGAAACTGTGTATTTGCTCAACCAATCATCTTTGTTTTAAACCATTGTAGGCGTGTCATAGTTTGCCCTTGCGCTATGTATAAATTGGCATTGATGTTAACTTTTTTTCTTTCATTAACGTTTTACATGTATCAACGTAACTGACAAAATGGGTAGACGTTTTAATAGAAAAAAGGAATCCAAAAAAAGCTCTTTTACGAGTACGATCCATCTCTGCCCTAACTTGCAGCCACAAAAATGCTCTTTTACAGGTACGATATATCTCTGCTCGTAATTTGCAGCTAAAAAATTTAAAGAAAACTGAAATGCAACTTTTAAACTTGTCAAAACATTGTTTGACATGTGCTGAACAATCTGTTCCAAGTAAAGGACTAAAACTTTATACATGTACCAAGTCCAAAGAAATTTTGACGAATTTGCACGAAAATTAAGATGCAAATATACGTTCAGCAGTTTCATTGACAATTTACTGCACCCCTTTAGACAGCGCTCAGGTTACATACCAGAGCACACATGTGATTCATTAGAAAAGTATATCGATAAGACTAAAACTCGAATTAACATCAATACCAATCAAACGTTTTGAAGACAATCTCACTAAACATGAGAGGTACGTATTGGTCCCATTAACAAATAATCTTGGTTTAGACAGCGCTCAGGTTACATACCAGAGCACACATGTGATGCATTAGAAAAGTATATCGCTAAGACTAACCTTGAATTAACATCAATGCCGATCAAACTTTTTGAAGACAATCTCACTAAACATGAGAGGGAAGCATTGTTGTCATTAACAAATATAATCTTGGGATTGTAATTTAAAAAGCGGACAAAAGCAACACAATTATTGCAATGGACAGAGATCAATATATCTCAGAAGGTATGAGACAACTCGATTCTGCCTATTATATCCCGATAGAAAAACCCGATTTTGAAGCTCTCCATCAGAGCATCCAATCTTAAGTTTTTGAGATGTATCAAAACAAACCTTTAGACAAGGAAACCTCTCGGTTTTTAAGCACAAATAAAAAGTTAATGTCAATTTTTAAATGTGGGAGTCTTTAATTGCTCCTAAAATACGTTAAATAAACAAACAAGTGCTTGGTGCACTTATAAAAGACTAATGCAGCCTCCTAAAAATTTCACCTGGTCGACCAATTATCTCCTAATGCGGCACAGCAACGGAAAATATAGGTCAGTAATGTGCTCATTTCCTTGTGTCCATTGTTCAGAAACAGAATTCTTATATCAAAACACGTCTGATTTTAAACTAAAAATCGAATCTCTGATTGTACCTGCAAATGTCATCTTGGTTACTAATGACGTGACCAGCATATACACCAACATGGAATTTGATGAATTCATTCTGTCGAGAAAGCATATTAAGCTGACAATTCTAGTCGAGAATTACCTCGACCTTGCAGTTCTGATCTAATATTTTTTCTCAAATGCATTCTGGAAAATATTTTTTTTCGAGTTTAACGGGAAATGTTACATACAAATTATAGGGGCGGCGATGGGGGCACGCCCGTCACCAGGAATTACAGATATACGTATGAAAGACATCACTGATGATGTCATATTTAAATTTCAACATGCCGACAAACTTATCCATCACGGCAGATATATATATGAGGGCTTTATTCTATGTAATGAAAGCCCGGATGAAATTTTAAAAAAAATGTTGACATAGGGAACTCTTGTCATAAATACCTGAGATTTAATTAGGAACTAACCCACACCAGTGTCAATTTCTTAGAAACGACCATATACAAAGGATCAAGATTCTCAGATAGCCAGCGATTAGACATTCGCTCATATATCAAACCTACTAACAGCTCCAATATCTGCACAGACAAAGTGCTCAAAGCTCATCAGTTTTCAGGGGCCTAATTAAAGGAGAATATACCAGACATCTGAGAAATACTAGTGATCAAGCTGTATTACTAAATATTTTCAAAGATTTCAAAACTCCAAAATAAAGGTTACAAACAATCAGAAATTGAACTTATTATGCATGACACTCTTTCTGCAAATACAATGAATCTTCTCAATAGACAAAAGAAGAAACACACTAAAAAGGCTGTACCGAACGTTTTGATGACCAAATTTCACCCATGCATTAAAGGATTAATGAAACGACTTATGAAATACTGGGATAACAAACCACATGACGAAGTATGCAACAAATTATTCACAACACCTCCTATGGTTGCATGCAATAAACACAAAAATATTGGTGATCTAATCATTAGATCCAAATTCAAACCAAAACACACTTAACTAGTTCTGACATATAAGCAATTAGGAACCGGAGTAAGTTATCTTATCTTAGTTATGACATATAAGCAAATAGGAACCGGAGTAAGTTATCTTATCTTAGTTATGACATATAAGCAATTAGGAACCGGAGTAAGTTATCTTATCTTAGTTATGACATATAAGCAAATAGGAACCGGAGTAAGTTATCTTATCTTAGTTATGACATATAAGCAATTAGGAACCGGAGTAAGTTATCTTATCTTAGTTATGACATATAAGCAATTAGGAACCGGAGTAAGTTATCTTATCTTAGATATGACATATAAGCAATTAGGAACCGGAGTAAGTTATCTTATCTTAGATATGACATATAACCAATTAGGAACGGGAGTAAGTTATCTTATCTTAGATATGACAT
This sequence comes from Magallana hongkongensis, assembly GCA_015776775.1. NCBI lineage: Eukaryota > Metazoa > Mollusca > Bivalvia > Ostreida > Ostreidae > Magallana > Magallana hongkongensis. Next base: position 100,274 of record VIAA01000032.1, read on the forward strand.
ATAAGCAATTAGGAACCGGAGTAAGTTATCTTATCTTAGATATGACATATAAGCAATTAGGAACGAGAGTGAGTTATCTTATCTTAGATATGACATATAAGCAATTAGGAACCGGAGTAAGTTATCTTATCTTAGATATGACATATAAGCAATTAGGAACCGGAGTAAGTTATCCTATCTTAGATATGACATATAAGCAATTAGGAACGAGAGTGAGTTATCTTATCTTAGATATGACATATAAGCAATTAGGAACCGGAGTAAGTTATCTTATCTTAGATATGACATATAAGCAATTAGGAACGGGAGTAAGTTATCTTATCTTAGATATGACATATAAGCAATTAGGAACCGGAGTAAGTTATCTTATCTTAGATATGACATATAAGCAATTAGGAACGAGAGTGAGTTATCTTATCTTAGATATGACATATAAGCAATTAGGAACCGGAGTAAGTTATCTTATCTTAGATATGACATATAAGCAATTAGGAACGAGAGTAAGTTATCTTATCTTAGATATGACATATAAGCAATTAGGAACCGGAGTAAGTTATCTTATCTTAGATATGACATATAAGCAATTAGGAACCGGAGTAAGTTATCTTATCTTAGATATGACATATAAGCAATTAGGAACGAGAGTGAGTTATCTTATCTTAGATATGACATATAAGCAATTAGGAACCGGAGTAAGTTATCTTATCTTAGATATGACATATAAGCAATTAGGAACGGGAGTAAGTTATCTTATCTTAGATATGACATATAAGCAATTAGGAACCGGAGTAAGTTATCTTATCTTAGATATGACATATAAGCAATTAGGAACGAGAGTGAGTTATCTTATTTTAGATATGACATATAAGCAAATAGGAACCGGAGTAAGTTATCTTATCTTAGATATGACATATAACCAATTAGGAACGGGAGTAAGTTATCTTATCTTAGATATGACATATAAGCAATTAGGAACCGGAGTAAGTTATCTTATCTTAGATATGACATATAAGCAATTAGGAACGAGAGTGAGTTATCTTATCTTAGATATGACATGTTAGCAATTAGGAACCGGAGTAAGTTATCTTATCTTAGATATGACATATAAGCAATTAGGAACGGGAGTAAGTTATCTTATCTTAGATATGACATATAAGCAATTAGGAACCGGAGTAATTTATCTTATCTTAGATATGACATATAAGCAATTAGGAACCGGAGTAAGTTATCTTATCTTAGATATGACATATAAGCAATTAGGAACCGGAGTAAGTTATCTTATCTTAGATATGACATACAAGCAATTAGGAACCGGAGTAAGTTATCTTATCTTAGATATGACATATAAACAATTAGGAACGAGAGTGAGTTATCTTATCTTAGATATGACATATAAGCAATTAGGAACCGGAGTAAGTTATCTTATCTTAGATATGACATTTAAGCAATTAGGAACGGGAGTAAGTTATCTTATCTTAGATATGACATATAAGCAATTAGGAACCGGAGTAAGTTATCTTATCTTAGATATGACATATAAGCAATTAGGAACGAGAGTGAGTTATCTTATTTTAGATATGACATATAAGCAATTAGGAACCGGAGTAAGTTATCTTATCTTAGATATGACATATAAGCAATTAGGAACCGGAGTAAGTTATCTTATCTTAGATATGACATATAAGCAATTAGGAACGAGAGTGAGTTATCTTATCTTAGATATGACATATAAGCAATTAGGAACCGGAGTAAGTTATCTTATCTTAGATATGACATATAAGCAATTAGGAACCGGAGTAAGTTATCTTATCTTAGATATGACATATAAGCAATTAGGAACGAGAGTGAGTTATCTTATCTTAGATATGACATATAAGCAATTAGGAACCGGAGTAAGTTATCTTATCTTAGATATGACATAAAAGCAATTAGGAACCGGAGTAAGTTATCTTATCTTAGATATGACATATAAGCAATTAGGAACCGGAGTAAGTTATCTTATCTTAGATATGACATATAAGCAATTAGGAACGAGAGTGAGTTATCTTATCTTAGATATGACATATAAGCAATTAGGAACCGGAGTAAGTTATCTTATCTTAGATATGACATATAAGCAATTAGGAACCGGAGTAAGTTATCTTATCTTAGATATGACATATAAGCAATTAGGAACCGGAGTAAGTTATCTTATCTTAGATATGACATATAAGCAATTAGGAACCGGAGTAAGTTATCTTATCTTAGATATGATATATAAGCAATTAGGAACGAGAGTGAGTTATCTTATCTTAGATATGACATATAAGCAATTAGGAACCGGAGTAAGTTATCTTATCTTAGATATGACATTTAAGCAATTAGGAACGGGAGTAAGTTATCTTATCTTAGATATGACATATAAGCAATTAGGAACCGGAGTAAGTTATCTTATCTTAGATATGACATATAAGCAATTAGGAACGAGAGTGAGTTATCTTATCTTAGATATGACATATAAGCAATTAGGAACCGGAGTAAGTTATCTTATCTTAGATATGACATATAAGCAATTAGGAACCGGAGTAAGTTATCTTATCTTAGATATGACATATAACCAATTAGGAACGAGAGTGAGTTATCTTATCTTAGATATGACATATAAGCAATTAGGAACCGGAGTAAGTTATCTTATCTTAGATATGACATATAAGCAATTAGGAACCGGAGTAAGTTATCTTATCTTAGATATGACATATAAGCAATTAGGAACGAGAGTGAGTTATCTTATCTTAGATATGACATATAAGCAATTAGGAACCGGAGTAAGTTATCTTATCTTAGATATGACATAAAAGCAATTAGGAACCGGAGTAAGTTATCTTATCTTAGATATGACATATAAGCAATTAGGAACCGGAGTAAGTTATCTTATCTTAGATATGACATATAAGCAATTAGGAACGAGAGTGAGTTATCTTATCTTAGATATGACATATAAGCAATTAGGAACCGGAGTAAGTTATCTTATCTTAGATATGACATATAAGCAATTAGGAACCGGAGTAAGTTATCTTATCTTAGATATGACATATAAGCAATTAGGAACGAGAGTGAGTTATCTTATCTTAGATATGACATATAAGCAATTAGGAACCGGAGTAAGTTATCTTATCTTAGATATGACATAAAAGCAATTAGGAACCGGAGTAAGTTATCTTATCTTAGATATGACATATAAGCAATTAGGAACCGGAGTAAGTTATCTTATCTTAGATATGACATATAAGCAATTAGGAACCGGAGTGAGTTATCTTATCTTAAATATGACATATAAGCAATTAGGAACGAGAGTGAGTTATCTTATCTTAGATATGACATATAAGCAATTAGGAACCGGAGTAAGTTATCTTATCTTAGATATGACATATAAGCAATTAGGAACGAGAGTGAGTTATCTTATCTTAGATATGACATATAAGCAATTAGGAACCGGAGTAAGTTATCTTATCTTAGTTATGACATATAAGCAAATAGGAACCGGAGTAAGTTATCTTATCTTAGATATGACATATAAGCAAATAGGAACCGGAGTGAGTTATCTGAAGACCGCGAGGTGTCGCCACAAGATAAAACGATCCACCATAAACAGCTGATATGGCATCTCTATACGTTATCAGCATCATTATTATAGTAGATTTTAGACGAGGTACATGTATTAGGAAGGCAAAGCACAGGCTATGGCGAAAAATTGTGGATCGATGACAATCCCTCAGTTCAAATTAGAATTAGATAAGTTTGCAATAAGCAAACAAATCGGGAAGGAAAAGATAACAGCCTATGCAGCATCAGACAACTCCCACCTGGCCGCCCGATTATTTTACAGTGTGATACGCCAACACGGAAAATCGGCGCATATTGCGATTACTTTCTCATTCCCATAGTACCAAATCAATCAACTTGTATTAAGGACACAACCGATTTTATCAATAAAATTGAGACTTTCGAACTTTGTGTGCAAAAAAAGTTTCATGTTACTTTCAAAGGTATTAGATCCGAAAGATGCCTTTGTTTCTATTTGATCATATCGAATAAGATTTGCTGAAAAAATATTTTTTCTTAAAAGAAAACTGATTAAAAAATTCCTTTTTTTCATTCATCCGGCACGTGGGAGAGGGGGGGGGGGGGTCGTTGCACGTGGGAAGGGAGGATGCTGAATGTCAAATAAATCTTGAACATTGAAAAGCCAATCACGAAATCTCAACTTTTAGACTTAATTGGTTTCTTGTAAATAAAATCCAAATTAAAATGTTGGAAATTTTAAAATTAAAATCCAAGCATTGAGTCGTACACAATCCTATAAATTATCTTCTATAGAAATACGCTTGTATTATTTATATTCTACGTTATAAAGGACCTTGCTAGTTTCACAAATTGCCAATATTGTGCACTTTTGCAAAATCCAATTTGTGATTGATTAGCTGGACCACGATGAATCCGATATTTTCTGAAAATTTAAGAATATAATAGATATAATAAAATTATTTTTTGTTACGATTTTCCTAAAATGTCTTTAACTAGATGTACTTCTTACGGATTATACGTATAACTTTACATGTCTAGTAAATTTACTTGGGGAGGGGGGGGGGGGGTATCGTTATCGACGGTCCTATAACACGCTGAGCCGTCCAGAGAGAATGAATACCACGAGTTACCCCGATATGCGTTTAGTCTATAATTAGTAAGCTAAACTAGACCTGTTATACTAGTAAGATGAATACGCCACTGATATACAAGACACGGTCTGATTGGTCAGTCTTTTCATATATAAATCTATATGGTAGGGTCATACGGTCTAACACAAGTAGAGTTAGCCATCTATAGTTTTTTTCAGCATAGAAATGCATTTAATGCAAAAGGAAGACGAAATAGGTGAGTATTTTGAAATCTAAATTGTTTCATCTTTCACCTTTTACACTGTACGTTTTAAACAACAATTGTTTATGACGTTATAATTTTTTATAATTAGATTCAACTTATAACATAGATGCACCTCGGCGATATTAATTGTTTAAGAAGTGCTTACAAACTCAAACATCTAATGCGAATGATGGAAATTAAATTAAAAAAAATAAACATATTCTCGATATGATATTATTATATTTTTTTTGTTCTAATTTGATCAAAAAAAATATTTTACCGCCAAATTGTATACCTTGATTGATGAATATTTAGTAACAAGCTCAATATAGATTGCATCTTGCAGTTGTGTTCTCTATACAATATATTAACTTATTTGATGGTCTCGGTTTACTTGTCTGTTAATATTACTATGATCTTGGGGGGAAATGATTTTTGAGTCATAAAAGGACTTTATGAAGACTGCAGCGATTTTTTTTCAAATGACGTCGCCTTTTGTTTAGTTACAATAATACGTCTTAGATTATTTCCGTAAAATGCCACACTGTTCATTCAGCAATATATCACAGTGTTAAAGTAACATACCCCAAACCAATAATATATATATAACTGTAAATCAAACTGTGAAACGTTTGTCAAACAGCAATCTAACAGCAATCTAACGGTATAACCTTTTTGCACGATTCCGTCTCGAGATTTTCATTGAGTACATTTCAAAATTTGGATGAATTTGCTTTCAATATCATTATTGATTTGTTTTGGCATTTTATTACTTGTAGTTGCTAATCTAAATACACTTTTTGACTTTCATTGAAACTATGGTCTTGCTGGTTTTTACCGAGCACGGGGTTTCCAATTCCCGTCTTTCTTTTCTTTGAGCGTAAATTAATCTCATTCATTATGGCGTTTCATCGTTATTATATTTTTTTTCAATAGAAACAAAAATCTGCAGCTTGTTTTTAACAGACCAATCTTTTAGTCTCTACCGGTTTCACCGGAGGGGGCTATAGCTTTCCTCTGCGTCCGTCTGTTCGTCCGTCTGTCTGTCCCACTTCAGTTTTCCACACTTTTTTTAATGCGTTTGAGGAATATGAAATTTGCTGAACAGCTTCAAAATGTCAAACTACAGATCAAGTTAACACTTTTGTAGCGTCTGCTTGACATATTTTCGAGAAAATTAATGTTTCATATTCCAATTCCTTAATGTTCGGGTTCGTGTATTGTGTGTATTGAATAAAGACGGAAACTATGTAGTCAGAAATAATATCGTGCATTACTTGTACCATTCCTTTTACTGTTTCTAACAAACAAAAAGGTTTTGTACAATAGTGCCAATCATTGTGTTGTATATTTAATTGACAGGGTTTTTTGTATTATTACAATCGGGTTCGTTATCGGGTTGGTCTATTGATTCGGGGAACAAAAGACTGTAAGAAATGATTTTCTCCATAACAGGGCATTGCTTTCAAAGATTTCTACCAGCAAATACTAAATGGACGAAATTACAGGAGATAAAATAAAGAGTATTATTTTACCCATTTTTTTTTTTATTAATTTCTCTTTCAATAATGTAGTTTGATTTTCCTCTGTTCTTTTATCTTTGATTCATACCATCACGTTTATAATAGGTTTTAGTTAGATGCATGCTAATAATACAGATCGGTAGGGGACGCGTACTGCTTATGCAATACTCTCAGAATGCTTGTTTCACTTGGTTCTTTCATATCGCCTATTTATACTCATATAATCATACTAAGAAATTTTTTTGATGTAAAACAGCAAGAAAAAGAGTATTTGTTTGATTAGAAGTTGATTACTTTTCTTTTTCCTTTAACGTATTTACTTATCTGACTATTATCTTATTTACCATGCCTTAAGAAATGTAATGTTATTGATACATCTAATGATATTGCTTTTTCACACAGTTTTTCTGATTGTAGGTTATATAGTCGATCTAGAAATGAAAAAAGACTTTTGAGCTCAGTGAAATGAATTCTTACTAAAAAGTCTGAAAAGATAAATGGAAGACAAGTTCAATATATAGTTCCTCATTATCAGTAATAAATAAAACAAGATTAGATCTGATGACTATTTCTTTTTAATTCCGAACTTATTTTTTTTACCTAAGAAAACTTTTGTAAAGTCAAACGTCAACTAACTAAGTCTAACCATATCAGCATTATTTATTTAAATGTATTTGAGTTAAAATTATCATTGAAATTAAAAAAAAAGGGGGGAAGCAGAGGTTACATATACAATAAAGACTTCTTAAAGAGTAATATAAGAAATTAAGAAGCTAATAATAATTTAATATGTTTGTTATATATTGCAGATACCTTTGGCTACGCTATGCTTCAGTGACTACGTGTACAAAATGAATCCAATAACCACAGGCCGTATAGAAAGGGCGCCATTGAGTGCATTTTCCCTATTCTTTAACATGGTGTGTATTATAGGTAATTCGGCTGTGCTTCACATTTTCCGCACCAAGTACAAGAAATCCAACTACCGCTTCTTTGTGCTATTATTAGCCTCATTTGACATGGGGACTGGGATTGTTTTTGGGGTGAAAGAACAATTCCGATTACAGCGCGTTTACTACGGTGGGACATCAGTCTCCTGTCAAATTTTAAACTACGTCGGACATTCTGTTGGCATTGGAACAATATTCATGGTACTGTTTATAGCCGTTGAACGTTACAAGAAAATATGCACTCCATTTCAAACTCAATTCACAATTGCACAGTCTGTCAGATTCTGTGTTTTTTCAATCACTATCAGCGCTATTCTCAACATCCCAACAATTTTCATTTTCGGCAAAAGAGAAATTAAAATCGAAAACATCAACGCTTCTAGATGCTGTGTGTTAAAGAGATTGGATGGAACAATATTCCCGATTTTGTATTTTGGATCACTGAACACAGTGTCTCTTGCTGTTGTCATCTCAATCATAGTTATACAGTTGAAAATCAGAGCAGTTATTTCTCGTCAATCTCAACTCAAGAAGAGAATAGGTTTAACATGTAAAACAAGGTCAGAGAAAGCAGAAACCTCCCTCTCATGCGAAGATGGTGATATTGTCGGTAATGAAACAAAATTACCAGCCATCACAATAGCTGTTGTATCCAGCGAAATGTCATCAAGGGCTAAACCGAATGTTTCGAAGACGAAAAGGAGGAGTGACGAATCCAAGGGAACTAGAATAGCCGTGGTTTTCTGCATCATCACAGCATTGCTGGTAATCAGCATTCAAGCGATGTTAATGAAAGAGGTCACCTTAGCAGTATCCAGGTACCTCCGTCCTGAAGATAAAATTTCAGAGAATCAAGATATCTTAAATGTATACTTTCCTGACATCGCCACGTTGAATGGAATGTTAAATCCTTTCGTCTATTTCTTCGTTGATAACACATTCAGACATGAAGTCAAAAAGTTGTGTCGGCGATAATATTTGTGAACAAGATTTCATATCTAGCTTGTAAACACATAAGTGTCTAAATATTCAATTATTAAACTTATCGGCCCAAACACATTGACAATGTACGGATTAATCATGATTATTAATTTCATTACACATGTTATCCTTGAATGTGAAAAGATGAACTAAAGTCCAATATGTGATATTTTTCACTGTCTTGTAGATTACAAATTAGATATTTCCTTGAATTCTCCTAATATCTGCATTAACGAAAAACAATATGCATAAAATTTAAGTTTATTCCCCTGCTTCAAAAGAAAAAGGGGTAAACATTTTCACCCGTGTCTTTCTGTCTGTTCGTCCGTGAAAAAAAATGTTGCATTATTATTCGCAAATGTTAGAAATTTAAACACACTTTTTGTTTTGGAATGTCATATTGTATTGTGTATTTATCAGTTTTGTATTAATCAGACTTCGACTTCCTTTTAAATGTAGATTTTCTTTATTTTTAACCAACATTTTAAAACATTTTTTCGTCAAATATTTTTCAGCAACAACATGTATTAATGGTTCAAATTCTAGCACACTTTTGTTAAGGCATGTGGTATACTTTGATTCATTTGTTAGCAAGTTCAATGTCAACGTCCTGTTTAATGTGAACTTTGCTTGAATATTCAAATTAGAACAAGGGTTTCAATACAGAGCTTTGGCTAATAAATAAGAATATTTGTAAGTAGAAACCGTAATTTATAATGCATATGATGAATAATTTTGAAGGTCACAGGGGTAATTTCATAAAAAAATAATTAATTTTTAAGATTTTACAAGGATCGTAGAAGTTTTAAGTTACATAGCATATTTCAAATTCACATGTAAAAGTTTGTCGGGATCAGGTAAGTGTATGCCCTTGCAATTAAGTGATTTATTTAGGTACTCAAATTTTAGATATACGATATTTTATACAAAACCGAGGTGGCTTCTTTATACGATGCATACTTTTAACAAAATGAAAATAAGACTATATAGGTAGCATTCTACTACTAATAATTTTAAACAAAATATTCATTTATAACTTTCCGTTAATGTATGACATTTATTTTTCTTCGCTATAAAACTGCACGATAGCCTTCAATGATTTAACTTAATGCGTCATTTTGAAGCATATGACGTCATATTTTGTAGTACAGCGAGAACGACATCTCGCTTATTTTTCAGTGTGTACGATATAACGGACATCAAAATTGTAAGTAATAGCATTTGTTGTTTTTAATTAAAAGATTAGTATAAGTTAATATTACTAATAAATAGATTAATAAGTACTTTCGAGGTTTGTAATAAGTATATTTCCTTATAAAATACGTAGTGATGCATTTGTAATACAATGAATCGTAACTCATCATGGTTACAAAAATCGAAGAAATTTCAAAGTTCATAAAAATAAATTATCTTCTTTCTGCTTTAAACACTCTTTGAACAAATTTTACGGGTTCATCATTTGTATACGAGGGTAACGCATAAACAGTGTTTCCCTTATTATAATAAAACATACTTGTTTTTAAATTTAATTCCCGTGTGAAACAAGATTATCTGTGGTATGGTTGTTTACAAATAAATCCACACCACGTGCGTTGATCTGCCGTATTTATATTGCTCAACCAAACTAGCTGCAATCTTGCAACAAAATCACAAGATAAATTTATCGCTTACATTTATCTTTGAGATCGTGCCCGATAACTAATAAATTTATATATTAATTTTTATTTTCCTCGGGCACGGTATCCAAATAAAATGTAAGCGATGAACTAAAATAATATTTAGTGAATTTTTACACCTTATCGTATTCATCCGTCATTTCTTGATTAAACAACCTTATATACTTAAGCAGTGAGTTGTCTATAATCAGGGAGACACAGTTGAGGGTCACGATTTTTACAATTTAGAATCTTCACAATATATACAAGCTTTTGTGTTATTATTGGCATTTCTGGTGCAGTGGTTCTTGAGAAGAAGATTTTTTAAACATTTTCCTATATATTTCTATGTTAAACTTTGAACCCCGCCTGGAGCCCCAGTTTTAATCTGAGGATCACGATTTTTACAATTTAGAATCTCCACTATATAACCAAGCTTTTGTGTAAAAAATTGGCATTTCTGGTGCAGTGGTTCTTGAGAAGATTTTTTAAACATTGTCCTATGTATATCTATGTTAAACTTTGAACCCCGCCTTGGGCCCCAGTTTTAATCCGAGGCTTACAATTTAGAATCTTCACTATATATACAAGCTTTTGTGTAAAAATTGGCATTTCTGTTGCAGTGGTTCTTGAGAAGAAGATTTTTAAAGACACGCACCCTATACTCACTGTTTCGCAATTATCTCCCTTTTAAAAAAGGGCTATGCTCTTTATTTTATCAATTTATAATTCCCTTTCCATAAGGATGATTTGTACTAAATTTGGTTAAATTTAGTTCAGCGGTTTATGAGTAGAAGTCGAACATGTGGAAAAAATTACAGACGGACGGACAGACAGTCGGACGGACGGACGACGGACACGGGTGATCAGAAAAGCTCACTTGAACATTCGGTTCAGGTGAGCTAAAAACAAAAAAAAAAGAAATGTTCATATATTTTCTTACAAAGTATTCAATTAAACAGAAATGTTATTTTAAAAAATTAACTTATCTACAGTTACATGTTTACATATCTTCAATTCGTTGTTTTAAATGAGTCTAATCTACGGTAAAAAAAGAAAATTTAATTTTTAATAATTTAAAAAACAAACATTTTCAAAAATGATTTGATTAGAAATAATAATTTTTACCAGATGAGGACTTATTCTAGTTACAACGTGTTTTTTATAGATATAGAAATGGTTACAAAATAAGGACTAATTTTAGTTTCAAAATGTTTTAATAGAGATAAAAAGGCTATAACTGTATTGATGATTATTGTGTTAAAAGCACTATAAATAGTTAACGAAACAAACATTTAAAATTAGGAACACCAGTTCCTTCGTCAGGACACGAAACAATGAAACAGATTGCTTGGAATAAAAAACAAACTTTACTTACAAAACATATTAAACTAACAACAAAACTTTAAAAAAAATACAAAGCAAGCTACTACATAAAAATATGATGTTAAAATAAATATAAGTAGGCCAACTATTGTGTATTCTGAAGAATAAACCACACGATTTATGCGAATAATGTTAGAAAAAATATAATGAGTTAAAGAGGTATAGTTCTAAAACAAAAAGTCACATCTAGGTATACACAAAACATCGGAAAACATTACATTAACGTATTAAATGTATAATGAAGGCATATTTAACAACTTTGAATCATTTTAAAAAAGATAAATATATAAGGCTACAGAGAAATGATAGTGAATCAACCAGAATCACATGACTAACAACACATAAAAGGCGCACATTTTGCATCTCACATATTTTGAAGAGTCATTTTATCCTGATACATTTATTACCTTAACGTATTTAAATATGCACAGGTCTAATAATTCTTTGTTAACCATATTAAAGAAAGAAAAGTTTGTTTTTTACATGTACTGTTTTAAAATTATATTTTTCTTTCAAAAGTGCTATTAAATATATCTCAAATTCAACAGTGGAAATCAGTAGGACGATGTAGATGCTACATGTACCTTTGTTTTGCATACATTGACCATTACGCCAATGACAATGATAATGATTGCCATACTAATTAAAGAGACACTAACTCCAATAATTATTATCTGGCTTTGCTTTAACTCAGGACTCTTGTTTTCTTGTAGTGCATTTCTGTGGGACTCTGTGGTTTCTTGGGACGTTTTGGGTGTGGTTGTCGGTATTGTAGGTGGCGCTGGTGTCGTTGTGGTCTTCGGTGATGTTTTAGGTGTTGTGGTCGGTATTGAAGGTGATGCTGGTGTCGATATGGTCTTCGGTGATGTTTTAGGTGTGGTTCTCGGTATTGTAGGTGGCACTGGTGTTGATGTGGTCTTCGGTGATGTTTTAGTTGTAGTGGTCGGTATTGAAGGTGGCGCTGGTGTCGATGTGGTCTTTGGTGATGTTTTAGGTGTGGCGGTCGGTATTGTAGGTGACGCTGGTGTCGATGTGGTTTTTTGTGATGTTTTAGGTGTGGTGGTCGGTATTGTAGGTGGCGCTCGTGTCGATGTGGTCTTCGGTGATGTTTTAGGTGTGGTGGTCGGTATTGTAGGTGGCACTGGTGTCGATGTGGTCTTTGGTGATGTTTTAGTTGTGGTTTTCGGTATTGTAGGTGGCGCTGGTACCGATGTGGTTTTTTGTGATGTTTTAGGTGTGGTGGTCGGTATTGTAGGTGGCGCCGGTGTCGATGTGGTCTTTTGTGATGTATTAGGTGTGGTTCTCGGTATTGTAGGTGGCGCTGGTGACGATGTGGTTTTAGGTGACGTTTTAGGTGTGGTTGTCAGTGTTGTAGATGTTACTGGTATCGTTGGAATTTTCGGTTGCGTGGGCGTTGTAGCTTTTAGTGTTGTATATGACCATGTTGATGTGTAGTAACTATCTGAAATGATGAAAACAGCTTTATTAATTCAGATAGTAACCTTTGAAACCTTATCTTCAAAACTCATTAAAAACTAAATTGTATATAACTATATTCTGTCAAAGCATATTCTCAATTCATTTTTTTGCAAACGATTTTTTTGGGGGACTATTTCAAAGAGTTCATTTAAGAAACGTCCCTCCTCCTAGCTCATGAGGTTTCAATACACGGCTAAAAATATATTATGTCATTTTGTATTGCAACTTACTGATGATAACGTTAAGGTATTCAATGTATAATAAAGGGATGTTAAACAATTTTAAATCAATTTAAAAAAGTTAAATATGTATTCCTAGATAACAACGAAAGTGAAATAAACCAAATTCACATGGCTGGCAACATATCAGAAGCCAGTCATTTTGCACCTTAAAATCTTTTAAAGAGTAAATTCCCCTTTACGAAAAAAAGAATAATATTAATTTCGTCAAAATATCTGAGGTAAATGGTTCATTTTATTTCCAATTTTGACAAAGAGAAAGTGTATGCATGTATTACCCAAGAGAGTTCTACGAATTTTAAGTTACTTTTTGCAATATCTTGATAAAACATATGTTGCCCATATACTTCGTGCAAAATTCAGGGTGTATTAAATTTGACTATAATCTAAATTTTGAAAATTCCTTTGGTGGAATATTTTTTATTGATGACACCTTCAAAATGATATCATGATTAAGAACATCGGATCATTCATTTATTAGGTACAAAATGTGGTCGTTATACATTGAATACCTTAAAAAAGTGTGCGAGGTGCCCCGAATGACTAATAATTGAAGAAAAGATGACGGCATTCCCCATTTTAAATCTCTGCAAGAAATAAGTTTTCTCTCCTGTGACTTTTACCGAGTGAAAATTGATAATGAATGAATGAGATTATCTTGAATATTTCCTCACACATCAATTGCAGCTGTATTTCTTTCACATGAATTTGTATTCTTATAAAAAGAATTGTGCTGCAAAAACATCTTGGGACAGACTATAGTTAACTTATTTTCTTGGACAGACATTTGATCTGGAGAACTAACGGCGGTTATTTCGGGAATTGAAACTCACAAGGAGACTTTTAAGATTTCTTGAAAATTGTTTTGTTGAAAGTTTTACAAAAGTCACACATAAAAGACATGACTAATAAATACAAACACGTTGTAATATTTTAAAGTTTGTAACTTTTGTCTTAAAGTAATATTTAAAAGAACAAAATCTAAATTTTACTTCAATTATTTATATAGATAATATTAAATTTAAAGATAAAGAAGAATTGAATATCCTTTTTAACTATAATGACACCTTTTTCTTATCTTAAATGTCTAAGAAATAAGTTTTCATTAAAAACCTTTTTTCTTGTGACATAATTTTGCTGGAGCCCGCGACCGAAGATTGTTTTAGTCATATAGAAAAAAAACCCAGTAAATACGCATTTACATTAAACATTGTAACTTAAATGCATAATTTAAATTGCGAATGATGTTGGTATCGAAACTTTTCCATATAAACTTAAATTGCTAGTGTGTAAGACGTCTAAATAAAAAAAGAAAATAATTTGCAAACCTGTAAACACTTGGCACCGGACAAAACAACACTGTTCATGTGTATGGTATAAATTGCCTGTCTAACTATTCACCTAGTACAACTATATTGAATAAAATATACCGTGAACTGATATTTGTGATTTTTTTTTATATAAAAACTAACACAGACTAAGATATTATGAAACTCACAATAGTTTGCTTGCGTTCCCAATACCCATGTGTAGACAAAGATTCCATATATGGAGAGCATCTTGTTGTATAACAGCATCAAGTTTCTTGTTTAGTGGCTAATTTCTTTACAGTTGGTATTTATCCAGCAGCAAATTAACAACGCGTAAAATTATCATTTAAGTTGCCAATCATTTACTGATAACACACGGGAAAAAGAGGTTCAAGAGATTAGCATTTTTCGCAGGAGGTAGGACTTTTGATCAAGATTAACGTGGTCAAATTGAAAAACGGCTTTTAATTTAAGCAGAACTTCAAACAAAATTCGACCCAATGACTCGCAAGTTTAGAGAAAAACAGATACCAATTATGATACATTTATGTATTTTAATTGTATGCTCATGGGAGATAGAAGAAGTCTAAGGTTTAGAAGCACTTTAAGGTTCTCCAATTAACAGTAAAAAATTATAGGAGAGAGTTATAAACGAGTGCTTATTGATGCACGCGGTTTAAATATACAAAATTCGACATTAAAGATAGTTAAAAAGCATTTATAAAACTTTGTGGATTCACGTGGAATATGAAGGTAGCGACGTTGCAGAAAAAATAAATTACCAGCTAGTTAACGCATATACACGGGGTGTGTAGATTTCAGTTCGGTTAGTTTCTACAGAGCTATGATAGGACGATAGTGAAAACGCTGTTGAATTAAAAAAAAAATCAAGATTAATTTTGTCGTTAAAATATAATGATTGTGTAAAATCTATGCATGTTGGCAATATTATGTTGTTGCCTTGTACATGCATATATCATTAATTGTTTAGAGCTTTTAGCATTGATCAGGAAGACATCTACCAGAGCATTGTAACTTATTTAAACCAAATTCGTGACAATTTCCTATCAAAAACAGCAACAACTTTAAACAACTTTAAACGTACTGAACACTATAATCGTATCAGATATACATGGTCATCGATTTTTTGTAGGTTTAATAAAGTTCATATCATTTTTAAGATGTGTTCTTTTTTGTGTATAATGTTTTTATCAATAGGACTTTTTTCAATTAATTTATTAACGTTGATTAACTTTTAATATCGAGTTTATTGGTCAAAGGAACCCGCTATAATTGAATAATTCAGCGAATTACTGATAACTGATTATGTATTGTATGCATGAGTATTAATTTGTATACTTTGTTTTGGACCTATCACTACCGGAAAACCATTTTTATTGCTGTATCATCCAAACACATACTTTATAAGATATCTCATTGACAGGTCATTGGCGTAGCCAATGACGCAAAAGTGGTTTATATATCATTTTATTAAGGATATCTCAATAAAAGAGCTGTGATTGATATGGCAATTTTATCAACTGATGAAAAAATTCCTATGTTTAGTATCATGAAAAAATGACAATAACAAACTGTCAACCATAAAAAAATGACACTTATAATATGATTATTAAAAAATGACACTTTAAAAAATATATAACGTTATAGATAGAGGTTATTTGATAAATAAAGTACGAGTCCTCGTGAATGCTGCAGAATAACCTCCTCTATTTCCTGTTTTCTCTGTTCCGTGTAACCCCAACGGTTTTGTTAGCAATGTTTACATGTGAATCGATCAAGGGAGTCAAATGCAGACGACATACTTTTTCTTAGGATTTTAATACTCTTCACTTATTTATAAAATATCTTTGAATCACATTCCTAATATTTTAAGAACAATTTAATACGATTATTACTACTACACGTTATTTATTTTATGTAAAAACGCGAAGTGAAAATGTGCTAAGGAGGTCCTTGGAACAGCCGCACTGATCTCTTTAAAATAAAAAATTGAGGCAATACACATTGTTTTGACTGGAACTATTTCAGGTGAAATTGACATGATTTTAAAACTTTTTACGGTTTGAAGTTGTTCCACGATCAGTGGGAGACAAATAGGTATATCTGATCTGATAATTTACTGATGACGTACGTGGTATATTGGAGAATAATGTCCGTGGCATCTCTTTGATCTCGGCAATAACTTTAGTAGAATAGTTAATAACTTCAGAATAATGGACTATTAACTTTTGTGCTTTAATATCGTATTGATTATTTTTACAGCATGCCGTCCTCTGTCAGTGTTTCTGTTAATTACAATACCATTAAAATATCACTCAGCAGGTGTTATACACGTATTCTTTGTTAACATATACCCGGAGCTGTATTGATCCAACAGAAAGTGCAAAATATTCTTAAAGGAAATTGGTTATTGGAAAAAAATATCCGTCAAGTCTGCCTTGATTATATAAATTTTGATTAGTTTAAATTTCAACACGTATTTATTGCATGTATAACACAATCAGTCGATTTGGCTTTCAAATTTGATATTTTTTTTTATTTCGCACATTTTTAACAAAATCGGTAGATTTTGTATTACAAAATTCATTTTTACATCCTTTTAAGAGCTCTTCTTCTAAAGAATAATTTAAAATCAAAGTGCTGAAGTACTGACGGGAGTTGATTTTATCGATTATTATTTATTTTAAAATCTACAATATATAATTTTGCATGCATGGCAAGCAAATTCCTATAAGTATTTGAATTACGCACATTTTTTTATAATATTAATTCTCTTACAGGAAATTCGTGAAAATCCAATATCAATCATGTTGTGTAATATTCAAAGAACTAGTCCATTAAACTACGTATCAGTAATCGAAAAAGTTATGAGAAATTGTATGGATCCAAGCACAATTGAACTCTAGTCTCGTTCAAACAGACTCTCAGCTGTATCCGTTAATCTCCGACAAGCAACAGAGACTCTCTGCTTGTCGGAGATTTACGGAGACAGCCGAGCGTATGGTTGAACGAGACTTTATTGAACTCTGGTGTAGGAATACATAAAAGGTATCTATAAATTAGTTTCCTTGAAAAACAATGCTTAAGAACTCATTACATCAAATTTATTGATTAGAGCTAAACGTTGTCAGCGGTGTTGATTTGTGCATACGTCCAAACACTGTTTCATATTCGGTTTGCCTGAGTAACTGCATAGGAGAGTTGATTAAAATCAACTTCCAAAAAATGCAAAGGAGGCCAAAAATGTTGTCGGTCTTAAACTCAAACGATGTTTTAATATCATTTTCAGAACCGATAAATTATCTATGCAGTGATGATAATTCTTATTCACGTTCTGAAATGTCGATAGAAATGTTTTAACCCTTTATAGCTATGCATGATATTTTATGTTAATGAGATGCATTAAATTTTGCACTTTGATTAACGTTCGTTTCTCAAAGTACATGCAATTATCGAATTAGGTAATTTTTTTGCCATTTAATTGAAAAATGTACCACAGCAGGAGGATGATAACGTGTGAATAGTTGATTTCAATTACGCCGATGATCACTGATTCAGGTTACATGTAAAAACCATACGACTTACGCACAAGAGCGATTCAATGCTTCTCAAATTCGCATCCTTAATGATATAGAGACAGCTAACAGTGTGCTTTTTTCGTTTCCGTTCGCTGGACACAAACGGAGGAACTATATTGTGTAACCCCGTAAGACTGGTTATATTACCGCAGCTTGTGTTGTAATGCACACTATGTATACATCAAACCGCATGCCATTTCAAGATCCGGTTCCTCGAGGCGCTAAAGGAAAAAGGGATTTGAATACCTAGGCAATATTAATAACGGCGTGAATGTCAGATGTCATCATTATGTAAGGCTTTTCGTTAGATTAATTAATCTTTTGATTTGGTTTTCTTTTACTCATGAACTTAAATTAATTAAATATTTATTTCTAGTTTAAGCCTTTAGACTTTTAGAAGTCTTATTAGGAAAAAAACTGCTAAACTAAAGAGGTAAACAAGATTTTGAATCTGGTCAGATTCTACATGCAGATACATGAATTGACATGGTACGGTTAAAGAGAGAAACAGATTATGCACCATGAGAGAGAGAGAGATAGAGAGAGAGAGAAAGAGAGAGAGAGAGAGAGAGATATTCAAATATTATATTAATGTTTGACACAAAATTAATAATTTTACTTAACCAAAAAAATTAACAAACTAAAAAGTAACAATGCAAAAAAAAAACAACCCAAAAACTGTCACATTTTTAATATTTACTTGGGTATTTTTATACCATTTACTTTCATATAACCTTTTAACTTAATGATACATTAATATGATGTACGACGTCAGTTACCATTTTTAATCAGATTTATTTTTGTTCTTACAGCTCACTAAAATTAGATTTTTGTGAATTAAAAAAAAAATGTTACTTTTTAAAAGCTTTTTACAGAATACATGATTTTAAGTGTTTCTTTGCTTGACAGTTCACCAGTTATGTTTTACTTTTAACAAATTTTAATTCAATTTCGAGATACCTTTGCTTATAACATCTACAAATCAGTTTTAATGAACTATTTACTCTTAAAATAGTCGTTTTGATGTCAAAAAATCTAGGATTATAGGTCTTCAGAATTCAGAAACAACGACTATGGCGTGATATTTATGTACACGCATATTAAAAATAACAAGTTGCTGTCCTTAAAAAAAGGACTGCAATACGTGGACCATTTGCATCTGTTTCAAACGTAAACGTGAACGACTTAAATTATCACAGATTCCACCGACTCTAGCCCACTGTTTTTAACCACTAAATTTGTACGTTGTATTATTTATATGTATAGTTGACTTTTAATCTCAGAATTTAAAGGGTTCATACTTCCTAAATAATTATGTTCTATATTAATGAAGATTGCATGTATAGTATCAGACATTCGGCGAATTCTACTATTTGCGCACACATTACGCTTGGCACTACTTTGTTAACTATGCAGTGACAGCTTTATGTAAATCATGTTCATATTTTGATGCATTTTTCTTTAGATTTGAACTTTTATACGGTGACACAATTATTCAATTATCTATTATATACAGTCACATAATTATTCAATCATACATAAATGCTTAAATAATTTAATCGGGAAGTACTCTAGCCTCGCCTTCTATAAAAGTAAAGTTAAGCTACATGTACATGTGTGTTCGGAAAACAACAAAACATTGCAAATTATGCTTCTTTAAACCTATACTAGACGACATACTGCAGAGATGCATCAACAACTACAACCCACATCGGGAGCAGAGTATCGATGAAGGAATGATAGCCTACAAGGGAAGGCTATCATTCGAACAGTACTTGCCAGCAAAGCCGACAAAATTGGGGATAAAAATTTGGGAGCGTGCATTACCCTAAAACGGGTATTGTCATGAATCTCAGATCTACACAGGGAAAGTTGATGGTGGAGCTACAGAAGAAGGACTTGGGGCTATAGTTGTCCAGGATTTGGGAAGGAAAATTATCAACAAAGGTCACCATGTCTACATGGACAACTTCTTCTACCCTCGACTTTTCACGGACCTGTACGCAGAAGAAGTCTACAGTTGTGGGACTTTCCGTGGAAATAGGAAAGGCATGCCCGAGGGAATAAAGTCCTTCAAACTGAAAAACCACGGCAATCATAAAATTCTTCAGAAAATGAGCTCGTCGCTACGGCATGGAGGGACAAAAAACTGTTTTATTTGTCAACAAACTCGGATCCGAATGAACACATCAGTGTTCGGCGAATTCTACTATTTGCGCACACATTACGCTTGGCACTACTTTGTTAACTATGCAGTGACAGCTTTGTGTAAATCATTTTCATATTTTGATGCATTTTTCTTTAGATTTGAACTTTTATACGGTGACACAATTATTCAATTATCTATTATATACAGTCACATAATTATTCAATCATACTTAAATGCTTAAATAATTTTAATCGGGAAGTACTCTAGCCTCGCCTTCTATAAAAGTAAATTTAAGCTACATGTACATGTGTGTTCGGAAAACAATAAAACATTGCAAATTATGCTATTTGATGCATGTTGTAGTTTCGGCATTACATTACCTTATTAATACTGACAATTTATATCACATGCCGATCATTTCTTTGTTTCTGTAATGTTTACCGACAACTTTACAATTACAGCGCCTTTGAACTTATTACGTGCATATGGCATGGAATCCCGATCCCGATTCAGATAAACCTGTGTTAGCCTGGTTCCCTGAGCTACCCATTACGCACAGGAACCAGGCTAGCTCACACGCATGCTGAATTTACCCATAGCATCCGGTTTAACCTTGCTAATATATTTTTTGCGTGGACCTCAGGGTCCACGCAATCAGTTATATTTTAACGTATTGGTAGTAATATCCTGATGAACAAATAACCATATAAAGACTGTAGGCAGTATCGAAAAGAATCCAAACTATCATGAAAACCTATTTCTGGACGCTATAACAGCTGAGGATATAGCACACCCAATTGGTTAACTCTTAACAGGCAAAGCCTCTGTATAAGATTTCCTTTCAAACGAACCTGATATACAGTGAATGTACGTTTACTGAAAACAACATATGTTTAGTTTTAATTTCTACATCAAGTAAACAAGTTCAACTAAAAAGTTTTATATATTGGTTCTATATTATGGGACAAACGGTAAAATATTGGAATAATGATTGCTCAATTTTTTGTCATTTTGTGTAGCAAATTTTGTTTTGTTTAAAATTTCACCAGGTGAAAACAAGAAAGATTCCTTGGACTATGTTCTTTTCTGTTTTTTAAACGCACAATTTGGTCCTGAAATTCCTTTATGTGCTAACTCTGTTTATGTCGGTTACCCTTTCTAGTAAATTATATTCACTAAATTGAATCCTAGTACATGTAAGCTGTTGTGGATTGTCAAAGAGGATAACTTTAAAATGTTCATCAATATTTGAGTAAAAGTTTTATCTGTGAAAATTGTCTGTAAAATGTGTCCTTTTTGTACATGCAATGGTACTAATAACCAAAGAATATGTAATTTTGTAAATAAAGACCCAGAACATCAGTTTTTTATACCTTTTGAACTGAGTTGTGTTCATGGTACAAACTTCTTAAAATATATCGTCTACAAAACGGAAACGTATGAAAAACTGAGGTTTCGTTGCTACAAATTTCCATAATTATTATTATTGTCAATCAGTAATACGAACATACATAAAAATGTTTTGTTACAGTTTTTTCTATCACATGCCTTTATAGCTTGATTATGTAATACACTTTCTTAAATTGGAAAAAGATAATATTACATTGGAGAAAGAAAATAAGTATTATCTCATATTCTGTCTTCTTTAGTAGTATTAAAACAAATTCATAATTATTATGCAACTATAAGATCCGGGTGACCTACCAATCATGTTTGGCTTTGAACCACTAACACAGAGGTTTTCTGTCAAATCTTTATGTTTATTTTTTTTTATTCTACATTATCTTATTGTTATTTCTCATACAACAGTTTATTCTGAGTAACGATTGATTTCTCATTGCGGGCCCCTGGAGCCAATGGAATTTGTCAAAGTATATCAAGGACTCGGTTGTACGGTATTTTCAAACCGTATATATATGAGTCTATTTCGTTTTAGCACAATTTTAATTTTTAAGTAAAAAGCACAGAACATGCCAAAAAAAAAAAGAGCCATGAATGAAAATTAAATTCTAATCATATCCGATATGGATTATGCATGATGTATCTTTGATCGTTAAACTACGCATTAATATATCAATATAATTGGACTATTATAACAAGCATGATCTTTTTTATAAATATAATACTGTTGTATTAAAAAATAAGACAATAACAGCTACTTTTTGACCTAATAATTTTTAGATGCCAAAATAAAAATATTTACCTATAAAATGTGACTAACAAACGTTTTATATCTATTTAGATGCTTTGGCTTAATGCTGCTGCATAAACACATTATACAGGTACGTTTTTGTTTGATGTATTATATTTTTGGAGGGAGAATAAAACATTAATTTGTATATGTAAAGTGTGTGGCTAATACTGATCTCAGTCATCTACAGTCAGTGAATATATATTTCATTTTTTCCCAGTTTTTCAAGATGAATAAGACTTTGGTTCTTATGGTTTGTCTAATTTCCAATGTGATTTTAACATGTGAAGCCAAAATAAGGATAGGTCCTAACTTATCATAGCGCTCCTGGAGCAGTGTCATGCAAAATTATACGATCGTGCGCCATCTTGATGAAAGAAAAGGTACAGAATATGTGTTTTAAAGTTTTAAATTGAGGACTATTATGCTCGACGAAATAAGTAAATTGATTGATATATTTTTTGTTAAATTGATTTTAAACAGAAAAAAAAATATTTTTGGGAACCCCATAATATGTGAATTTAAGACATGCAACTTTGTGATAAAACAAATATTTATATATAATTTTGCAAACTCTTGACTTGCAAACAAATGTTAGTACTACTCTATGAGCAGACATTGTACGAATATTTGCTCAACTTATGTAGGAAAAAAGTATGTTTTATTCAATATAAAGTATTTCTCATAAATATCATTTTGAATAGCTGGCATCCTGAAAGTGACAATGATAGCATGCATCACGCATGATACATAATAGACATATGTAAGTTGATTTTTGTCCTATCCTGCAGCTAATTATATTCAAGTATAGATTTCAGTGACTTTGCAAAACAAAAGTTAGTGTCCAAGAACATTTACAGTGGGGGGGGGGGGGGGGATTTATTTGTTATACAAAGTAAAGGATTTCCAGTTCCATGTATCAAGTAGACATTTTGAGTACTGCGGAATCATTAGATCTCGTGTTTGCTCAATTTTCTTTGAATTCGTTGGTACCATTCATTTACAAATCATCATCTTCCACGAGTTAATGAATTAGGGTTATAATGTCACATTTCCTTTTGTAGGTATAAAATAAAACATGAAATTACGTCCCCAGTTAACCATTTCCCGCCATTTTTCTATTTTTAGCGTAATTTTTAGATTTTTAGAATTTTTTTTTTTTTTTGAGTTTTTCTTTCCAAAAGCATTAAGCACATGCTTGAGCAAACAAAATATTTTCATTAAAAATGTATGTAACCAAGACTAATAAGTTACAAAAACATTTTGCTTGTTCAAAGCTGGCTCTATATTTCCCATTCGCAAAACGATAAAAAAAATGTCAATTTTTGATAGATTTTAATTGAATTACTAATTGAGTCACTTCTGACGTTAAGTACTGCCAGAGAGTGCAAAATAAAAATCAGATAAAAAAATGAAAAATATATCTTATATCAACTCTTCTAAATATATCATACCAATTTCATATATATGAAATACTTTAAAATACGGGCAACTATGGGGGCCAAATTTTACTCATATCATATATACATGTAGTTCGTTCCTTTACTGTTCTTCATTCCTAAATATGAATGTTGTGTAATAGGATATGATATGATAGGACAAAGCTTGGTTGCAGAATAAGATGCAGGGAATAGGACAAGATAGGTTTGTTAACCATTGCGTCAGTTTATTTTTCTATATTATTTTTTTGTTTATAACAAAAATCACAATACTAGCATTGTACCTTAGAGGTAAATGTGTATTATCTACATATCAGTATACTCCATGTATTTAGTGTTTAAGGTTTAATGAAAATAATCTGTTCAATCAAATGGTTCGTCATTATTCATTAGAAAACGACATTGCGTGTATACACAGGTTGATGACAAATTCTTAAAATTAATCAGTTGTTTTTTTCAGAATTGACAGAATATATGGATTTATTTCGTAGATGATTTCTCTGCTTTCTCAATTGTTGTGGCATTAAAAAAGAGCAATCATTAAAGTAAATGCTGAAACAGAATTGTGTTATCTTCTTTTTTTGTTTCACACATACATATTTTAAAGGGTATATATTGATATCTGCTAAGTCACCTGTGTCAAAAGTTAAACAGAAGTAAAATTGCCCGAATTTAATATCTAACAAAAGAAAATGGAGGAAATGCGAGCGCAAATGGAACATTGTCATAAGAATATAATTATGTTTAAGGTACCCAATACATTGTACCTAAGTGAAGTGTGATATATAGCCAGGAATAAATATTTCTCAACCATTGTGCAAACAGCATAAAAACAATTAGTAACACGTGCAGAGCTAAGTAAAGGCATTTAGGATGTCGTTCCTGTCCCTGGATTTTCAATGGGTCGAAGCAAATAGAAAACGTTTGAGGGATCCCCAAATCCCAGCAAGAATGCATGTAATTTGGAATCGACAAAGTGTGGACCGTCCACAAGACCATTTGTTCTTGTTTTTTTCAAATTTTATTTGGCACTTTTAATAAAAATGATAATAACAAATCGATTTTAATAAGTGAAATATAAATTATGTTTGGTATCTTCTTTTACAGCACCTCTGTAAAAGTAAAAGGCTCGCTAGTGTAATAACTCCGCTTACAACGATATGATTTGGCATGACACAGTCACAAAATTACCCTGAAATTATCACGTTCACGACTATTTAAAGCTTCTACTTTATTTACTGAAATGACCTTATCAGCTATTCATAACAAAAAGAATCAAACCCCAATTCAAACAGTTATAGTGAATAACCTAGAAATTTTTTGAGCGGTTTAAACTCCAGCACGCTCTAATTTTATTATAAAGTCCATGGTCCTGATATGCTTTACTGCTCGTTTAACCGAAAAGCAGCGAAATAAAGGTAGGGAGTTACAAGAACTAATACTCACTTTATTAAGGTCGTGCCAAAATGGTAAGAAAACTGAATATAAAAAAAAAACTATACCAAATAAATCTCAAATATCAAGATT
This sequence comes from Magallana hongkongensis, assembly GCA_015776775.1. NCBI lineage: Eukaryota > Metazoa > Mollusca > Bivalvia > Ostreida > Ostreidae > Magallana > Magallana hongkongensis. Next base: position 125,601 of record VIAA01000032.1, read on the forward strand.
AAAGAAAATAATCATACAGAATTGTGACAGTTATTGTTGACCATACTTTCTAAATTTAGACAAATCTCTTTAAAATGAGCAATTTGAACAGGAAATACCCCATAAGTACCCCATAAGTACAAAATATAACTTTCCCAATTTTTATGTGGTATATTATCAGTAAAATAATAAACAGTATGCACGGAATATCATAACACAATCTCACAATAAACATTTGCCACACAGAAATATATAAAGGAAACTAGACACGATCGCGTTGCGAGCAACGAGGAGGTCTTCCGTCTGATTTTAGAACTTGAGATTTTGCTATTCAACAGCTAGACATGATTTAACAGAGGAAAACAGGGTCTGCAATTCAAGGGCCAGATACTATTTTGTTTCAGGTGTAAGAGCTTTGTTCAACAAGTGTTTATAAATTCGTCACCGTTCTTGAAATATCTGTGAAAAACATTTTAGGGGTCGGACCCTTATCTCCTTTTTGGGGCCGCTGAACCAATTTTGAAGGTTGCATATTGTTTTGTACATCGCTTTGAGCATCTATTGTTTTATACTGCATTTCTTTTTTTTTCTTCTTTTTTTTGGAGATATAGGTGATCAAAGTTTCGGACTTTTGACGCCTAAAAACCCCTATTTACGTAACACATGAGAAAATCGTTATGCTGTTGGGCTTCATAACTGTAAGATAAACATATTTGCTTCTGTAATTTGTGACAAAATATCCCTCGGTAAAGAGCTATGGGTAAAAGACTTTAGAGCCCTGTAGGTTATAGCCTATTATAGGCACCAGCCCCCTTTTCTTGGTATCAAATGAAAGGTCATTTGATTTTAAAGGCAGTTTGCTCATTAATTGTTTAGAAATTTGTTACCATTCTTGAGATATCTGAGAAAGAAATGAATGTTTAAGGGGCTGGTCCTTTATCTCCTTATTGGGGCCGCTGAGCCATATTTTGAAGGTTACATGTTGTTAAGTACATCATTTTGAGAATCTTTTCTTTTATACTGCATTTCAAAATATTTTCCCATTTCGAGATATAAGTGATCAAAGTTTTGGACTTTTGACCAATAAAAACCCCTACATGTAATTACGTAATACATGAGAAAATCATTATACTGTTGGGCTTCATAGCTGTAAGATAAACATATTTGCTTCTATAATTTATGACAAAATATCCCTCGTTAAAGAGCTATGGGTAAAAGACTTTAGAGCCCTCTAGGTCCCTAATTTGAGAGGCCAGCCCCCTTTTTTATATCAACTGAAAGGTCTTGTAAATTTAAGGTTTTTTTACATTACATGTTTTAACAGAATAGTTTCCAGAAAAGATATAAAGAAAAGCACAAAAATTCACGACGCTTTTTTAATCTCAATTTTCGAGCCCTAGTGAGCTTAAGCGCCAATAGTACTGGACATATAAAACAACAATCATGCAAAACTTCAATCTTTCCTTAACCAACCGTAGAAAAAATTTAGCTTTATATCTATTACAGTTTAGGAGAACGACAGAAGACAAAATACCCATATAAAAATTAGAAAAATCCCAATATCTCAAAAACGGATGTGACGTCATCAATACAAACATTTTGCTATCAATTGCAGACCAAAATCTTCTGAAAATTTGATGGAGATCGGCCGAGCCGTTTCTGAGAAATCGCGTGCAGGTTGATTTTGAAGCGGTGAAAGTAGGTCATTGAGTTTTCTCAGACTAATTTTGTTTAACTAAAATCAATTTTGATAACCAAAAGTATTGCACAGAAGATAGTGATTATTGAGAAACTACATCTAGTCACATGGGAGTTGAGTAACCTTAATATTCTTAATAATTCTTTATTCTTAATAAATACTTTGACGATATGCGGGTTGGTAGGCGCCACTTATAATTTTTATGGTATATTATCTAAAATGTCGAATCCTACTGCAGAATTTTTAAGATTTTCGTTCAAAATCATTCTCTGTGAATAAAAAAATTATATTATATACGAGAAAACCATCTCACATGTATGAAATGAGGCGTATTTGATCTAAAAGCCAATGTGGCGTAGGAGACTGATGATCTTGTGGCGAAGGGGAACTGTGACTACATTTCATTTGAGCAAAGAACCAAAAAAAAAAAGGAAATCCACATTTTATTTTAGCAATGAACAGCGATGATATAGCGATTATCAGTTTGCAATTTATTGAAGATAAATTATCTATGCAATGATGATAATTCTAATTAGCAAGTTTTAATTCACATTTTGAAATGTCCTTAAAATGTTTAAATGTTCATAACTATGCACGAATTTTAACGTTAATGAGATGCATTAAATTTCGCACTTTGATTAAAGTTCTTTCCTCAAAGTACATGCAGGGTAAGGCTAAGTTGTGCCATTTCAATGAAAAATGTACCACAGCAGGAGAATGTTTACATAGGGATATTTGATATCGAATACGCCGATGGTTACTTGAACGACCATATCACCAACACATAGAAGCGTTTCAATGCTACTTATATTCCCATCCATAATGATATATAAAGAGAGCTAACTCTGTGCTATTTTTGTCCGTTCGCTGGACACAAGAGGAGGAACTATATTGTAATATTCCCACAAAGCTTTTAATATTACCGCCGCTTGTGTTGTACTGCACACTAGGTGCAAATCATACCGCATACCATTTTAAAATCCGGTTAAGTAATTGGTTAGTTATGAAGTTTATAATAAGAAATAATTTGCAATTACTATTATAATACAAACACCATTAAAATATTTTATATTGTATTTCATTATAATTCTCTTTTCTGAAACATGTTACTTTAATGATGGTTATGGGTGTATTTCATCAATAGAATCTCTCTGCAGTTTCTATTGAAAATAAACAATATATTTTGTTTAATAATATTTGGGAATAAATTTCATTATACATGTCATATTTATGATAAATGCTTTCCATGTACACTGTAGGTCGTGGATGTATTTAATTCTTAGTTTCATTTGCAGATCATTTTTTAGTATTATTTGTAGATTAATATTATTATAAATATTACTTTTGAGATAAACTATTTTAGTAGTTGTTGATAATGTATTTCATTTATAGAATGACTTTGTATCCACTAATCAAATACAACCACGAGTGGTTGGAGATGCGTTTCATTGCAACCACTTTTGAAATTCAATATTTCAATAGTGGTTAAGGATACGTTTTCTTAAAACCACGTTTGAAATAAAGTATTTCATTGGTGGTTTTGATGCATTTCAGTTTTATACCTATTATTCTGTCAGTGTGTAACACTCATATTTCTGAAAGGAGGATTTATTAATATAAGAATTGTGCCTTATGAGATGATGAAATCCTTTTCAATTATGATTTTTTTTTATTTACCTCTATATGGTCATGTTTCCCATACCACCTGTCATCTGAAACTGGAAGTGTTATACACCGTCGGAATAATAGGCATTAAAATGGCATGTATCCCTACCACTATTGACATATTGTATTTCAATAATGGTTGTAATGAACCGCATCCTTAACCACTACTGAAATAAATAATTTCAATAGTGGTTGTAATCAAATGCATACCTAACCACTATTGAAATAATTTATTTCAATAGTGGTTATAATGAAACGCATACCCAACCACTCTTTATCTCAAAAGTGATTTTTAATATAACATATATCTATAATGATTTATAAGCTATAAATTATTTTTTAATATGCAAGGGTTTTGAATAGAACTTTTGGTAATTTACAACGTTGTCGTTAAGTACAAAATAATTACATAAAATATGATACATCTATAGAAAGAGAAAGGTAAAGCAAAAATATAAAGACAATTTTATATGTTGATCTGCAGGGATTGGTTATTTCTGCACAACGGTGAAAATCCTAAAATAAATACATTCATTTCATAGTCTCGATTATTATTACCGTAAAATATGCAAGTATATGATACCTTAATTGTGTATTTGAAATTGTTTGTTAGATAAAAACAGATGCATATGCATGTTTATTTGCGAGAATTGGTTATTTATTTCTGCACAGCAGGGAAAGTTGTAACATAATTGTGTATTTGAAAGTATTCGTTAGATTTCTTGCATTTCAAATCAGTTTGAAAAAATGATATACAACTTCTTTCATTCCAAATGTGTTACAATAATAATTAAATATTAATATTTATAAAGAAATCCGTTCCCATCTACGATTGAAAAAATTAATTTAATAGTAGTTGTACTTTAATGGTGTCTGTAAAGTAGTTCTTATAATGAAAAACATCCCCAACTTCTATTGAAATCATTACTTCAATAGTGGTTGCATTTCAAAAGTGGTTGCAAAGTGATTCTTCTAATGAAATACGTCCCCAACCACTATTGAAATAATTTATTTCAATAGTGGTTTTAATTCAATAGTGGTTGCAACATATCATTAGTCAATCTCATAAATAGATACAATGTATGTATGTATCAGAAGTATATTTATTATTAGGTATCGGTTATGAATATTTTATAGGTTTTATGATTATATTTAAAAAAGTTTTATTAAAAGAAACAAACCTTAAAATCAAAAATTGAGCATACAAGTAAGAATGTTAATTTGAATTTCTATTCGAAAGCGATCAAGAACACCTTTTTAATAAATGCATGATTTCGAATTCCAATTAATATACCAAAAAACTTTACTTTCCTTCCTTTAAAACCACTGTTCTAGCAATGACACGGCTTCCTTTTTTCGACATTTTTTGGCAGCATCACAAAACCGTAGCAGACATGATACACAACATCACTACCAAACGACGACGTATTAATACCAATTACAATTGGTCACCTGAGTGACTCAGTGACCTAAAAGGGAGAGAGAAAAAGAGAAGTGTTTTTATAGACTAGAAACATGTCAAGGTTCATAATGTTGATATATAGGCGAGGTTAAACCAGATGCACTGAGGAAACTTTAGCTTGCGAAGGAGCTAGCCTGGTTCCTGCGCGACAATATGGGTACAACAAGCATATGTAGCAGGGAGAACCAGCCACCAGGCTAGCACAGGTTTATATGAAACGGGATCGAAATTTCATGTTATATGAACAAGGTCAAAGGCGCTGTAACTGTAGAGTTGTAGGAGAACAGTGCAGACTCAATGTATTCTTTTTAAAGTAATGATCAGCATTTGACATGAAAAGTCGTATATATATATTATGCCAAAACTACAACATGCATCAAATAGCATACATCCCTATGCATATATGGACGACATGATGTCCAATCATTCAAGATTGTGGCGATTTTTTTGGGCTAGGTATTTAAAAACTGCTTCCGAGAAATTTTGATATACAATTCAATATTTTGATTAAAGTTTATCAATCTTTTCGAAGTTGAAAATAAGTCCTAATTTTGCTGGTAAACACATGGAAATAACGTGGAGACTATCCCGTGGCAAATATGATTTTTGAGTAAATTGGTTTGTCCTAGTAGGCGCTGCCATGATAAACAACCTCTGTAACTATTGACTTAATATGAAAATGATATCTACCCTTATCTCTACATTAGATACATAAAGCTCTGGTTTTGGCGTTAAGCCATCGCTCTAAATGTAGTCAACACTTAAAAAATATTTCAAAAAAAGATTTACTTTGAAAAACTTTTTAGTGTTACCAATACTTGTATATGATTTGACAGATTCAAACTCCTCTGTATCACCGTATACAACTGAGTCTCTCTCTCGTCCTTGTCACGAGCGGTGATGTCCTAAGTCTTAACTCGGCCTAATAAGATCTGGTTTGAATAACTTAGTTTACTATTTTGTTCTGGCAGTTTCCGAATCTAAAGAGAAACTATTCCAATCTTTGAATCCGATATTTTTGACCTAAAGATGTTTTGGATCAATTTTGATGTAACATTCAAACCTAACCAGCCCTATAGATAAGACATTCAGGACACTAGTCAAGGTCATTTCAACAACTCAATTTGTATCTCTTGTATAGGTGAAGCGTTTTGAAATCATCGAAGCAACGTTGTTCAAAACGAAAAGAATAAAAAAAATAAGTGGAAAGACCTTTAATTTCACGATGGTCCTTCTTTAGTGTGCCGTTGGATTAAACGAATAATGAACTCCCTTGCCTTTTTGCTATCATCAAGCTAACAAACGTTTATTTTTAACTCCGCGTCGATTGTAATGTCTCAACGCGCTATGAATAACCTTCTTTATTCACTGTATTGTAAGTTTAAATCGGTAACACTATCTACATAATCTTTATTGGGATGGTTTATTATCACTTTTTATATACAATAAACTTTGATAAACATATTTTTGGGTAAGAACAGATAAGATAATAATATCCGCAATTCCGGCTGGTTTCTGCTTTGATTCTTATGAAGAAACACGATGGTTTCCGATTGCGCCTATGCTAATGGCTTGTAAAAAGGAGTGAATTTATAGGTCAACGCAGAACAGCATTTCAGACGATTAAAAAAAACCCACCGAACACTTCTTTGATTATCGTGAGGTATACCAAAGTTTTCATAACTTAAAAAAGGCTAGTTAGGAACTAGGCCCCTAGTGATGATTTGTAATGAGCTTTCATATACTATACATACATGCATATACTAGACAATAATGTGACTAGCAGATATAGTTTTTATCGCATTGATTTTAAGAGGTTTTACTTTGTACACATACTTATGTCCTCAGTAGGCCTCCGTAAATTTACAATTAAGATACGTAGACGCAGAACTGAAAGTTAATACTTCATTGGATTTTTTCAAGAGAGTTCAAGGTAAATTTAACAGGAAACTTTTTTGTATTTAAGTCCACTAAGTCGATATCGATGTAAATGACAATTCTCATAGACTGATTTCCTTACAATATGTCACATAATTTGCATCATGTTAGCTGGTCGATATCGCAGTGCATCGTTAAACGAATCAATAGTTTTTGATATAGATAAATGATGTATGCATGCTATAACATGGGAAAGTTTCAGCATTTTTTTTATTTAGAAAAAAGTAACCACAATTCATAGATAAGTACATGTGTATGTCGCATATATTTTAAGGCGATATAAACACACAGTTGGAATAAAAAATGTTGTAGATTTTGACATATAGTTTCAATTTTTCAAATCGACAACAACAAACATTTACTTACGCTATTCATTCTCAGATACAAAATCAATTTTATAACGGTTAAACATTGTTTTTATTTCAATTGAACTTAAACTTGCTATGGCGATGGAGGAACCTTATTGTAGATAATAAACTCAACAAACATTTATCGACTTCAAAAAAAAAACAACAACAAACAATGGCAAGTATTTCTGCTTTGTATAAATAACATTGTTTGGAAGCTTCTATAAGATTGATTTCACATTTTTGATAATAAAATTTTACGCAGGGTTAGTCAGCTTGGGGAACAGTATGGGATTATAAATATAAATTAAACTTATGTTTTAAAACATTTATCAAGCAACTTTTTAAAGAATATTACAAATGTAATTCAGTTTGCTAGCAAAAGGTTGTTAACTCCGTTTAATCCCATATTGAGTTTAAGAAATATTACAAATGTAATTCAGTTTGCTAGCAAAAGGCTGTTAACTCCGTTTAATCCCATATTGAGAAGATGCACAGGATTATAATCTAATACTAGTACTTGTACTATCATTTATATATAAATAGGCATTTAAACTGCTATAAGATCGTTGTAATAATTTGCACCAATATCAAGACTCATTGTGTGACTGGAAATAAGTTAAGTGTTTTGTTAGTAGTTGGAGTTTTTAATCTTCAAAAATGTGAAGGGGGTAGGGGTGGGTAAACACTCTGTGTTGCCTATGGTAACAATTCTGTAAAAACAATGCAATAAAACCATTCTTTATTTACTATGTTCCATGTGTATGGATTCCAAACATTTATTATACAGCAGTGCGGAATTGTCACTTAAATTGTCACCGGACTTTTTCGGGGTTTTTTTTGTCGACAAAGAGCACACGGCGGGCGTGACCGGTCAGCAGAGGATGCTCATTCCTCCTAGGCACCTGATCTTACCTCTATCTATTTGGAGGTCCGCGTTGCTCTCCTTTGCATTTTTTTTTCGTTTTATTGATTTTTGAGATAGTTAACGGTTTGTTACTGTCATTTTTCATGTAAAGGGAAGGCATTGCATCGATTGCTTTTAAATTAAGAACTTTTTTTCTCTTTTCATAAAAGGACATGTTTACTTATTTTGAGTAAATACTCCAGGTGCACGCAATTCAAAAAAATAATTCAATATTTTTTAAATGTTGCGTTAGTTGTCGGCTGCAAATCTATATGCTGGGTCAAATATATTTTGTCATGAATATTAGCTTTGTATTGAACCTGACAAGCTAGAAGAGACGTTTCAGAAAAAAATGGAATTTCAACATTCATGTGCTATTAAATGAACATTTTCCGTACCCTGTGGTTTTTATGAAGATTGAATACTGTAAAAAAAAGTAATGCATGAATATCTTTGGACAAAGGACTATATACATGTATGGTTTGAGCCTAAAATGGCCCCCTTAAATGAACATTGTCATTTTACTGTAATTCTTTGTTTAATATGTAAAAAATATACGTTTCAAGTTTTTCATTTTCATTTTGAGTTTAGTGCCCACAATATAAAAATATGACATCATAAAGTTTATCTTTCCCCGCAATTTTCTCATTTGTAGCATAAAACGGCTTGTTTTGAAGCAGTTTTTCTTTACGGAAACATTGCGCGACTGCTTGAACAAATAAAATATTTATACCAAAGGTGTATCTCTCAAATACTTGTAAGTGACAAGAGGTTTGTTTTTGTTCAAAGAGTCGCTCTACATTTCCCATTCAAAACAAAGATAAGAAAAATGCCAATTTTTGACTGATTTTGATTGAATTCTTCACTTCTGACCTCATATACTGCCAGTGAGTGCATATAAATCAAATAAATATGTGAAAAACATATTTTATGCCAATTCTTTTATAAAATAACAAATTAATGTACCTATATCATTTTAAAAATAGCGAACTTTGGGGGACAAATTTGACTGATATCATGTATAGTTCTTTAAATGAAAATTTAAATATTGTTATCCTACAGGGAAAAAGATAGAAAAAGCATCTTTGATAACGTAAATTTAGCCAATGCATGCATACATAAAACCCTCTCTATTCCACAGAAAAGAGAACGCTGAGAGAATGACAACCACGAAAGCGAACCACCAACCTCGGCAGGAGGAAAGTTGTGTTACTGATAGCGATTTTGAGTAAATACCTTTTGTATATTTAACTAATAATAATGCATATTTGAGTCTCGTCTCATCTCATTTTCCCACTTTTTTACACATCATTAAATAACTTACCCTTAGATAAAGTATAACGTGAGAAATTTAAACTAATATTTTAAATGACAAATGAAAAATATAGCATATTCCAAATTTTCATAACATTCTTATCAATAAAAGAAACCGTGATTAGTCGAAAAAAGTCCGTCGGTGAAATGTTTACTTGCAAAGTGTCTTTTCATCGATGTATATTATATACAATTAATGTATATTCAAAGATCAGATATAGTTTTAGAAGCGAAAAAAAATGTTGAATTTTGATATGAATTTAACCATAACCATAACCGGCATCCCAGTAAATTCCGACAAAGGCTATCATAATTGTTATCAGATTTATTTTTGAGATGCTCTCTTCTTTTAATTGCTATATATATATATATATATATATATATATATATATATATATATATATATATATATATATATATATATATATATATATATATATATATTTCCAACGTTAATCCGAATTTTAATACCTTTCTCCAATGTGTCATTTCATTTCTAATTTTTTCTTTATCTTCAGAACAATCGCAATCCTTTGACACTCAATTACATTTCAACACAGATCCGATTTGTTAATTATTGTTATTGTGAATAAAATTTTCACCGCATTGATAACGATAAAGATATCATAAGCAAGGATGAAACCTCCCAAAAAGTCTTTTTATTTACGTTGTCATCTAAAAGTAAAAATGCCTTCACGAGCCGGTTGGTTTCTTGATGCACATGCAGGAAAAATATAATACTCATTCTATTGTTTTCTAATAATGTTTACAGATACACAAACAAGTACGCTGAACTTCAAATGGATCTAAAAGAGTTTTATTCGTTAATGCAAGACTTTGTCAAAATAGATGAATTCAACACGCATATTAGAAAAGATGGGTATGGTATGGATAAAATTGAAGAAAAGTTGAAGTTAGGAAAGAATGATGTCATGAAGACAGAATGCCCTATTGTGATTGCAGGTGAAAATGATAATTAACAAAACCTGAATATAATAATGACGAGTTTATTTTGTTTTACAAATTTTACAACAAACTCTTGCTTTAAAATAGTCCAAGTATCGCACTACGTCACACTCCGTATTTTACAATGTTGGTATGACTTTCACATAGCGTTTTTGTATATCAAGTGATGATATTGCTGTACTCTGCTCTGGTAAACATTGTTTATAATAAACCATTAAAATGGCGTTGTATGCACTTATGAGAAATAGAAATGATCTTAGTTAAAAAAAAACCTCAGTTATGAAAAACGCAATATGAAAAACAACATACGTCAAAATAATAATAAAAAAACAACACTGAGTGACCAGGGTCTAAGATATGCTTCATAACACAACCAATTTGAAACTTACATATATTGTTGTTAGCTAGCAATTTGAAGCTCGCTAAAGTGGAATGTATTTAAATGACAGAATAATTTATTTCTGACCTTTTAACTTAGATTTAGTGTATCAATTAATTGGTGTATTCATTGCGAAATGATCCCTATACCATCGACAATGTGTGATGAACAATTAAATAATACACATTGCAGTAATAAAAAGACGTTAGTGATTAGTTTATTATGAATTGCTAGAATCATGGTCATCCTCAATACATACTTTACCAAACTTAAATATGAGCAAGACCAAGATTTTCTTTGTTTTAATTGACAGGTTGGAGCCCCCACCCCTCCCCCCTTTCTTCTGAAACTAAAACCAGTTACATTTTAAAGACGGGAGCTATTGGCTAATAAATGATTTTTTTTAACAACAAATGTTTTAAAGCATTTAAACATTGTTGGCAGACCTAGGCTGAAAACTACACAACAAATTATGATTTTCACGGAAATATTGCTTTAGAGCTTAAAGCGTGAAAAGTAATCCGTCAACATATCATTTAATTTAACCTTTTTTTCTAAGATAGTATTACATGTAATAAACACCATTTAACAAAATATGATTTTCACGAAAATATTGCTTTAGAGCCTAAAGCGTGAAAAGTAATCCATCGACATATCATTATTTTACCACTTTTTTCTAAGATATTATTACATGTAATAAACACCATTATATAAATAGTGCCTGTTTGGGAGGGTAACAGTTGAAATTGACACCCCGAGAAAACCATTGTCAACCGACGCGAAGCGGAAGTTGACAATGGTTTTCGAGGGGTGTCAATTTCAACTGTTATCCTACCAAACAGGCATTATTTATTTTGTTATACTGAATGTCTTAATTTTAAAGAAAACCTAACTGTTTTTACATAGGAATAACGTGAATTCTACGGCGAACCGTACGCGCATTATTTTCGCGCATATAACAATTTTTAATGTTACCCGTTGCTAAGTGCGTTGCTTGAGGCTGAGGGTAATAGAACGGATTATGAACTGCGTTTAAACCAATCAGATTTCAGTATTTAACAATTATTTATATCTGAGTATATAAAATAGTTAGAAATAGCCAAAGTTTGATTAATGCATCAATTTTATTTTTCGTATTGCATTCTGATATGTCAGACCCAATAAGCATACAATTTTCACAAAAAATAATAATGTAATATTGTTCAAGCAAATCTTTATTATATTTTAATACCTTATCAATAATAAAGAAATATTTCAGAAAAATGAACGTTTTGTAAATTCAATAATTTCCCAAAAAATTTGCAAGGGGGCACACATTTCAGAGAGGTGATAACAAAATAACCAGCATGTAGACATATAATTTTTATTTATGATTATGTATTGTTAAAATGTTTATCTATAATTCAAAACAAGGCTTTCAATGATTGAGCTCAACTAGTGCTAAATATAGGTTTATCTAAAAAAAACCTTTGTTTTAAATATTTTAAAAATCTCTGAGAAAATAATTAGGTGAACCTATCTTTTAGCTTGAAACTTCTTGTCTTGAATTTCTTTTTATGCATTGTTTAATAGGTTGTAGAATATTTGAGTATGTGAAAGTTTTCTTGTTTAAATACCATCTAAATTTGCCATCGGGGTGATAAAATCCAATTAATTACGAAGATCTTCATGATATATTTGATTATGACCGACAGTATTTAATCACCTCATAATATCTAAAAAATGATTTATTATTACTTATATTGATAGAAATATATTCATTATGCGATGATATATGAAAAAGCAATAATAAAAATGTATTTAACTTTGTATTAAAAATTGGTTTGTAGTGTTTTAACAAAGACACACAAAAGTGTGAAAATCACGCTGTATATGTATATGTTTTAGGAAATGATACATGCTTGTTAATTATGCGCGTGCGGTTCTCTACGAAAGACGAATAGAGCCCCTTAAAAAAAATATTTTTATCTCGTAATAACGAGAAAAGACCTCGTTATTACGAGTTCATTATCTCGTTATTACGAGATAATATCTCGTTATTACGAGAAAGATCTCCATATAAAATATTTTTATCTCGTATTTACGAGAAAAGATCTCGTTATTACGAAATAATTATCTCGTATTTTCGAGAAAAGATCTCGTTATTTCAAGTTAATTATCTCGTAATTTCGAGAAAAGATCTCGTTATGACGAGAAAAGATCTCGTTATCAGAGTTAATTATCTCGTTATCACGAGAAAATATCTCGTTATTACGCGAAAAGGTTTATATAAAATGGTGCATTTCTAAAAAGACCTCCTAGTCGACAGGGTTATCCTTTTAGTCTATTTTTTTTCTAGAAACGTTGATTTAATTTTGATTTTTTTAAAAAAAATAACAACGATCATTATCCATTCATTTTTAATTTCATAAAATGATAGGATTTGACATTTTATGTTATATGAATACGTGGAAAGAGTTTTCAACTTATATATTATAATCCCACTCCGAAGTAAATACCAAGTTGTTTTATAATCTTAAAAACACAGCTCTATTAGTTACAGATGATTTTAATGACTGTATAGTTTCAATCATGGATATACTGTGGTTTTATTAATTTTCAAGGGTATCAATTTTCGTGGATATAGTGAAAATCACATTTTCAAGGATACGTAAATTCGTGGCCAATGACCCTATCAATAGAAAATGTTAATAGAAATTACACTTCAATGAACATTAAATTTCGTGAATCAACTTAACAACGAAATCCACGAAAATTGGTATTCAACGAATATTAATGAAACCAAAGGATAGCATTTACCCGAATTGTGTTTTATATGTTCATACACAACCTACATGCATATTGAAAAGAATTGATTTTGTATATTAACAATTTTGGAGTCTGAAAACAAATAACATGTATCCTTCTTATAAATACACAATTCATTGAATTTATTTATCAATCTGCTTTGCTTCTTCGTTTGAAATTTCTTTAAAACTGCTTGGTCCGATATCAAATTATGTGTCCGCTTTTAAACGATGATTATGCTAAGGATGTGTATAATAATAAATATTGCCGTAGTTCATACACTTAATATACATAAAGGGAATAAAACAATGTAATGCTCCATTTCAAATACATCTTTTCTGGTAATAACGAGATAATTAACTCGTAATAACGAGTTCTTTTCTAGTAATAACGAGTTCTTTTCTAGTAATAAGGGGATAATTAACTCGTTATTACGAGATCTTTTCTCGTAATAACGAGATCTTTTCTCGTAATAATGAGATCTTTTCTCGTAAAAACGAGATAGTTAACTCGTAATAACGAGATCTTTTCTCGTAATTACAAGATCTTTTCTCGTAATTACGAGATAAAAATATTTTTTGTTGGCCTTTTTCGTCTTTCGTAGTTCTCTGTCAACGTCAACAGTAAGTTTTCCTTTATTGTACTCAATGCCTTAATTTTAAGGAAAACTTTCCTGCTGACGTAAATTCTACGGAGAGCAATACTTGCATTATTTACGCGCATGTAACTCGGTATGTAACCCGTTGCCAAGTGTGTTGCTAACGCTGGGGGTAATTGAATGGGTTATTAACTGCGTCTTAATTAATCAGATTTCAGTATTTAACGTGAAAATATTTTGATTTAAATTGTGATATATTTTAACAGCAATATTATAAGATGATGGTTTTTACAATTATAACAAGTATATTATTCATCATTAGGAGAAACGGGTGCTGGAAAATCGAGCGTTGTTAATCTGATTCTTGGTGAACAAATACTACATCATTAAATAACTTACCCTTAGATAAAGTATAACGTGAGAAATTTAAACTAATATTTTAAATGACAAATGAAAAATATAGCATATTCCAAATTTTCATAACATTCTTATCAATAAAAGAAACCGTGATTAGTCGAAAAAAGTCCGTCGGTGAAATGTTTACTTGCAAAGTGTCTTTTCATCGATGTATATTATATACAATTAATGTATATTCAAAGATCAGATATAGTTTTAGAAGCGAAAAAAAATGTTGAATTTTGATATGAATTTAACCATAACCATAACCGGCATCCCAGTAAATTCCGACAAAGGCTATCATAATTGTTATCAGATTTATTTTTGAGATGCTCTCTTCTTTTAATTGCTATATATATATATATATATATATATATATATATATATATATATATATATATATATATATATATATATATATATATATATATATATTTCCAACGTTAATCCGAATTTTAATACCTTTCTCCAATGTGTCATTTCATTTCTAATTTTTTCTTTATCTTCAGAACAATCGCAATCCTTTGACACTCAATTACATTTCAACACAGATCCGATTTGTTAATTATTGTTATTGTGAATAAAATTTTCACCGCATTGATAACGATAAAGATATCATAAGCAAGGATGAAACCTCCCAAAAAGTCTTTTTATTTACGTTGTCATCTAAAAGTAAAAATGCCTTCACGAGCCGGTTGGTTTCTTGATGCACATGCAGGAAAAATATAATACTCATTCTATTGTTTTCTAATAATGTTTACAGATACACAAACAAGTACGCTGAACTTCAAATGGATCTAAAAGAGTTTTATTCGTTAATGCAAGACTTTGTCAAAATAGATGAATTCAACACGCATATTAGAAAAGATGGGTATGGTATGGATAAAATTGAAGAAAAGTTGAAGTTAGGAAAGAATGATGTCATGAAGACAGAATGCCCTATTGTGATTGCAGGTGAAAATGATAATTAACAAAACCTGAATATAATAATGACGAGTTTATTTTGTTTTACAAATTTTACAACAAACTCTTGCTTTAAAATAGTCCAAGTATCGCACTACGTCACACTCCGTATTTTACAATGTTGGTATGACTTTCACATAGCGTTTTTGTATATCAAGTGATGATATTGCTGTACTCTGCTCTGGTAAACATTGTTTATAATAAACCATTAAAATGGCGTTGTATGCACTTATGAGAAATAGAAATGATCTTAGTTAAAAAAAAACCTCAGTTATGAAAAACGCAATATGAAAAACAACATACGTCAAAATAATAATAAAAAAACAACACTGAGTGACCAGGGTCTAAGATATGCTTCATAACACAACCAATTTGAAACTTACATATATTGTTGTTAGCTAGCAATTTGAAGCTCGCTAAAGTGGAATGTATTTAAATGACAGAATAATTTATTTCTGACCTTTTAACTTAGATTTAGTGTATCAATTAATTGGTGTATTCATTGCGAAATGATCCCTATACCATCGACAATGTGTGATGAACAATTAAATAATACACATTGCAGTAATAAAAAGACGTTAGTGATTAGTTTATTATGAATTGCTAGAATCATGGTCATCCTCAATACATACTTTACCAAACTTAAATATGAGCAAGACCAAGATTTTCTTTGTTTTAATTGACAGGTTGGAGCCCCCACCCCTCCCCCCTTTCTTCTGAAACTAAAACCAGTTACATTTTAAAGACGGGAGCTATTGGCTAATAAATGATTTTTTTTAACAACAAATGTTTTAAAGCATTTAAACATTGTTGGCAGACCTAGGCTGAAAACTACACAACAAATTATGATTTTCACGGAAATATTGCTTTAGAGCTTAAAGCGTGAAAAGTAATCCGTCAACATATCATTTAATTTAACCTTTTTTTCTAAGATAGTATTACATGTAATAAACACCATTTAACAAAATATGATTTTCACGAAAATATTGCTTTAGAGCCTAAAGCGTGAAAAGTAATCCATCGACATATCATTATTTTACCACTTTTTTCTAAGATATTATTACATGTAATAAACACCATTATATAAATAGTGCCTGTTTGGGAGGGTAACAGTTGAAATTGACACCCCGAGAAAACCATTGTCAACCGACGCGAAGCGGAAGTTGACAATGGTTTTCGAGGGGTGTCAATTTCAACTGTTATCCTACCAAACAGGCATTATTTATTTTGTTATACTGAATGTCTTAATTTTAAAGAAAACCTAACTGTTTTTACATAGGAATAACGTGAATTCTACGGCGAACCGTACGCGCATTATTTTCGCGCATATAACAATTTTTAATGTTACCCGTTGCTAAGTGCGTTGCTTGAGGCTGAGGGTAATAGAACGGATTATGAACTGCGTTTAAACCAATCAGATTTCAGTATTTAACAATTATTTATATCTGAGTATATAAAATAGTTAGAAATAGCCAAAGTTTGATTAATGCATCAATTTTATTTTTCGTATTGCATTCTGATATGTCAGACCCAATAAGCATACAATTTTCACAAAAAATAATAATGTAATATTGTTCAAGCAAATCTTTATTATATTTTAATACCTTATCAATAATAAAGAAATATTTCAGAAAAATGAACGTTTTGTAAATTCAATAATTTCCCAAAAAATTTGCAAGGGGGCACACATTTCAGAGAGGTGATAACAAAATAACCAGCATGTAGACATATAATTTTTATTTATGATTATGTATTGTTAAAATGTTTATCTATAATTCAAAACAAGGCTTTCAATGATTGAGCTCAACTAGTGCTAAATATAGGTTTATCTAAAAAAAACCTTTGTTTTAAATATTTTAAAAATCTCTGAGAAAATAATTAGGTGAACCTATCTTTTAGCTTGAAACTTCTTGTCTTGAATTTCTTTTTATGCATTGTTTAATAGGTTGTAGAATATTTGAGTATGTGAAAGTTTTCTTGTTTAAATACCATCTAAATTTGCCATCGGGGTGATAAAATCCAATTAATTACGAAGATCTTCATGATATATTTGATTATGACCGACAGTATTTAATCACCTCATAATATCTAAAAAATGATTTATTATTACTTATATTGATAGAAATATATTCATTATGCGATGATATATGAAAAAGCAATAATAAAAATGTATTTAACTTTGTATTAAAAATTGGTTTGTAGTGTTTTAACAAAGACACACAAAAGTGTGAAAATCACGCTGTATATGTATATGTTTTAGGAAATGATACATGCTTGTTAATTATGCGCGTGCGGTTCTCTACGAAAGACGAATAGAGCCCCTTAAAAAAAATATTTTTATCTCGTAATAACGAGAAAAGACCTCGTTATTACGAGTTCATTATCTCGTTATTACGAGATAATATCTCGTTATTACGAGAAAGATCTCCATATAAAATATTTTTATCTCGTATTTACGAGAAAAGATCTCGTTATTACGAAATAATTATCTCGTATTTTCGAGAAAAGATCTCGTTATTTCAAGTTAATTATCTCGTAATTTCGAGAAAAGATCTCGTTATGACGAGAAAAGATCTCGTTATCAGAGTTAATTATCTCGTTATCACGAGAAAATATCTCGTTATTACGCGAAAAGGTTTATATAAAATGGTGCATTTCTAAAAAGACCTCCTAGTCGACAGGGTTATCCTTTTAGTCTATTTTTTTTCTAGAAACGTTGATTTAATTTTGATTTTTTTAAAAAAAATAACAACGATCATTATCCATTCATTTTTAATTTCATAAAATGATAGGATTTGACATTTTATGTTATATGAATACGTGGAAAGAGTTTTCAACTTATATATTATAATCCCACTCCGAAGTAAATACCAAGTTGTTTTATAATCTTAAAAACACAGCTCTATTAGTTACAGATGATTTTAATGACTGTATAGTTTCAATCATGGATATACTGTGGTTTTATTAATTTTCAAGGGTATCAATTTTCGTGGATATAGTGAAAATCACATTTTCAAGGATACGTAAATTCGTGGCCAATGACCCTATCAATAGAAAATGTTAATAGAAATTACACTTCAATGAACATTAAATTTCGTGAATCAACTTAACAACGAAATCCACGAAAATTGGTATTCAACGAATATTAATGAAACCAAAGGATAGCATTTACCCGAATTGTGTTTTATATGTTCATACACAACCTACATGCATATTGAAAAGAATTGATTTTGTATATTAACAATTTTGGAGTCTGAAAACAAATAACATGTATCCTTCTTATAAATACACAATTCATTGAATTTATTTATCAATCTGCTTTGCTTCTTCGTTTGAAATTTCTTTAAAACTGCTTGGTCCGATATCAAATTATGTGTCCGCTTTTAAACGATGATTATGCTAAGGATGTGTATAATAATAAATATTGCCGTAGTTCATACACTTAATATACATAAAGGGAATAAAACAATGTAATGCTCCATTTCAAATACATCTTTTCTGGTAATAACGAGATAATTAACTCGTAATAACGAGTTCTTTTCTAGTAATAACGAGTTCTTTTCTAGTAATAAGGGGATAATTAACTCGTTATTACGAGATCTTTTCTCGTAATAACGAGATCTTTTCTCGTAATAATGAGATCTTTTCTCGTAAAAACGAGATAGTTAACTCGTAATAACGAGATCTTTTCTCGTAATTACAAGATCTTTTCTCGTAATTACGAGATAAAAATATTTTTTGTTGGCCTTTTTCGTCTTTCGTAGTTCTCTGTCAACGTCAACAGTAAGTTTTCCTTTATTGTACTCAATGCCTTAATTTTAAGGAAAACTTTCCTGCTGACGTAAATTCTACGGAGAGCAATACTTGCATTATTTACGCGCATGTAACTCGGTATGTAACCCGTTGCCAAGTGTGTTGCTAACGCTGGGGGTAATTGAATGGGTTATTAACTGCGTCTTAATTAATCAGATTTCAGTATTTAACGTGAAAATATTTTGATTTAAATTGTGATATATTTTAACAGCAATATTATAAGATGATGGTTTTTACAATTATAACAAGTATATTATTCATCATTAGGAGAAACGGGTGCTGGAAAATCGAGCGTTGTTAATCTGATTCTTGGTGAACAAATACTACCATCCGGTATCAGAGCATCTACCTCAAGAGTGTGTAGAGTCAAATATTGTGAACGGTTTATGATATCTACCAGAGACGACAAGGACGAAGAACTAGACAATATGCCAGTGGGAAACGTAAAAGAGATGGCAGAAACTTTGAAAATGCTTGCTAAAACAAACGATAAGAAAATCTGTTGTGTTGATATATATATGCCAGTCCCGTTACTACAGGTGAGTTCAAAACCATATTGTAGTAAATAATTGTAAGTGCAAAAACACATCTTCTAAAACTGAACCATCCAGCGTAATTTTCCAAGAGACAAACGATATCAGAATGACACATATTTAGATGTACTATTTACCTGTGCGGCACTTTGAAAATTTTCAAATGTTTGTAATGTCTCATTCTATATTAATCAGGGAGACGTTATGATCGTTGATACACCTGGTTGCGGAGATATGGAACGAAAAGAAGTTGCAGACAAGATGATGTCTTTCCTTCCAAATGCATTGGCGTTTGTTTTTATTATTAATGTTTCAAATGCTGGTGGATTACAAGATGACAGGGTACCTAGTAAACAAATGGCAATGATTTTGGCTTTTTTATCGATTTTCTTTTCAAAAACTGTTGAGCAAACTGTCAATTAAAGATAATGTTATGCATATTTAATTTTATTTCACAGAGCAACTCATTTGCATGTATATTATTTTTGTTTCTTTTATTTTTTTTTTCTTATTAAAACCCTTACTTTTGTTTGGACTAATAAATGACTCTATTTACAGTATAAAAGCTCTGAGGTCATTTTTCAGATTCTTCCTGTCCTTTCTAAAGTGAAAGATTCTATGGATGAAATGGTAAGCTTCAGTCCAGAGGATGTTATTTTCCTGTTGAACAAATGGGATACTATATCTCATGAAGAGGATGAACAACTGGAAAATTTTATCGAGGAAACAAAAAAATGTTTGTATCAATGGTGGAGAGAAGTAGATGATTCGTGCATTTTTAAGGTTTCTGCTAGCAAGGTATTAGTGCATGTATATTATATTATGGTTTGGAAATAAACACGTATGCTAAAATAAATATGTTTTATTCTAAATACCTTCCACCTATCAAGCCAAAAATGTTATTGCATAACTTGGCAAATTTGTCTTTCCATGAAATCCAATTTAATTTTCCGTTTTTGTTTCAACTGCACACAAGCAACGAAACGGCACTTTGCAGGGCGTTTTGATATCATTCATCTTTTAAAATGCATAATTAAATTTCGTACGCTGCTTGTGCTACTGTAAGTTAAAGTCGTACACGTAGCATCAGGGTTTGGAGGGGGGGGGGGGGGGGGGCTTTATCGTTGACCTAGTTGCTCCTTTTTTTCTTATCTTTTGGATAAGGCTGTCCCTTTCTCAACTGTAAACAACACTCTGTGCTGAGTGTTTTTAATAGTGTACGCGGAAAACCGCGAACTGACAGTGACATTTAAGCAAAATATACAATGTACATGCATTCGGCTTTAGAGAAAATATATTAAAAGTATCATTGCATAGCCAAGAAACAATATTTACCTCAGTATTTATCTTAAAAGAAATTACTCAGAAGATGATGAAATTTAAAATATTCTCTATGAGAACCCAACCGCCCAAACTTGTCTCAGGAATTATTATGTATTTGATTTTCGAACCACATTTCATTCTTACGTTTATTTACAGAATGAACTGTATTAGTTATCAAATCATGTTATTTCAAATGCAGGTTGCAAAAGGAGAACAATCGTATATCTCAGTGTTTGAGATATTTCGTGAGGCTCTGAAAGAAGTTATCACAAGGAATAAAAACAAACGTGTGAAGGTCCACCTAAGGTAATCTTCATTCTAGACTCCATATACCAATACATATATAATTTTTAATGCAAAGCTTAATGTCCTAAACTGTCAATATCAACAATGTATAACAATATCAAATAACATGCATGATGTTAATACTTAAATTCCCAGCGGGCATTTCAACGTTGAAACAACGTTGTTTCAACGTCAGGCATCAACGTTGAAAGAAGGTTGCATATGAAAGTTGAGGCAACGTTGAAAATGTAACATTGTTTCAACGTCTAAATTCAACGTTGATTCAACGTAGAAAAAGTGTTGAAATCTGGTTGAAAATATGTGGATATGACGTTGAAAAAAAGTTGAAATTAAGTGACTTTTTTGTTAAATTTTTCTTATAAACATATTTTTTAATTGTGTTGTGCTGTTTCATGTGTTTTGACACTTTATTAAAAGAAGATGTGATCCAAATGTAAAAAAGTCGCTCTTCATTTAAATACTGGTAATATACGAGTACATCCTTCGCTAACAGCTTTTGTATAAATTCCTTGTTAAAATTTTTAGCTTTGCATTTCTTAATGTTTTCCATAAGCCTGGGAAAAATGAACACAAAGAAACCACGCGTACATTCCGCCAAATGTTAGCCATGCTTGTTTTCCATGATATGGAACAAAGGAGGTCAACACAAAAATGTAGAATCCACAATGATCAGTTCATCATTTGTACTCTGCAGACTGTTCTAAAAATGACTCCCAAAATATTCCAATTTAAAGTATAAAATAGTCAAAATAGTTCAAAAGCTTAGAAATCCCGGCCTTTTACTGTACATAAAATCCGTGTATGACTGCACGAGGTGTACTTAAGAACTGAATTTCTTTGTTCACCAATAGCGTCTTTAGTGGTCAAGCTGACATAAAGCAGCCTGGTAAATCACAGGACGAAAAACCACCTTTAAGCAAGTCCTTAAAGGTGGCTTAAAGGTGACTTAAAGGAGCTTAAAGGCTATACGACCTTTAAGCCGCCTTTAAGTCACCTTTAAGCAAGTGCTTATAGGTCCTTAATGTCCAAACTTCTTTAAGCCACCTTTAAGCCACCTTTAAGCATCTTTAAGTGGCATTTACACTCTCTTTACACTGTCTTTAAGTGGCCTTTAAGTCAATATTGATCAAGCTGAACAATAAACACATATATTAAATGCAAAAGCTCTTTTAAAGAGATGGAAGGGGGTCATCCGAGTGATAATATAATTTCCAAGGAGGGGGGGGGGGGGTGTTCCGGGCGGTTTTAATCGTCGCTCCATTAAACACAGATCGCTATCATCAGCACCGCTCCGATGGACACAGATTGCCGTTATAAAATTCTTTAAAATTTGTTGGGGGTTTCAAAATTATTGTAGGGATGAGCGCACTCTCTGTATCTTAATATGTGCATAAAACTAATTTAAGTATGTTTGTTTCCTATTATAAATTAATCGGTGAAAAAATCTCTCTCTCTCTCTCTCTCTCTCAGTTCATCCGGTTATTAAACAAAATAAAGATAATGAACCAAAAATGCATGATTTAATTTGTTAATCGGTTTAAGGTTTGTATTTCTTTTTTTTTCAATTTTCATTATTTCTAACTCTAGATCTGCTAGATACATGTTAAAGATGAAAAGACTCTCAACTGCCTTTGTTATATCGGGCAGGATATTACTGCTTTGTTTGTCTAGACATAGTTTTGTTCGTTTGTGTATATCTAATTAGAGTCTATTGTTTGTACAACTTAAGAAAACCCCTGGAACTAACACAGAATATACAAGATATACACAACAGTTGTGTCGTGTGCCCAGGTGCATGTTTGTGTATATCTAATTAAAGTCTATTGTATGTCCAACTTAAGAAAACCCCTGGAACTAACACAGAATATACAAGATATACACAACAGGTGCGTCGTGTGCCCAGGTGCACGTCAGGGTTTCTAAAGGCGTTGAATTTTAGTATGTACGAGTATACGTTAAGTCTAGTGAATAAAAGTAAATTTACATTACTAATTCATTTTCAAAGTATTATTTCCTAGCTCTGGGTTTCAAAGATGTTACGTCTACAAATTAACGATACATGTATGTAAGAGTAAAATATTGAGGCTAATTAATTAATGTACCGGTGATCATAAATAGGGGTTGATTATTTAAATATATGTATAAGGGTAAATATGTCAAATATACCCGGCCTGGCACATCATACAATTGTATGTACAAGTCATTTGCAATTGCCACATGCAGTAAATACGTCACCGGTAATTGGTAATTTTGTTTGTTATAGAATTGATAGTTTATAAATCATGTACATACTATTACATGTAAATATTTAAACATATTGGAACGGCGCCGCGATCACGAAAACCTGGAAATTGCGGGAAATTGAACAAATACCCTAATAGTATCAATGCATTTAATAAAAGAAATGATTTCATTTTCTTTCTTACATTTTTATAGCTATAAATAAGATATATCTACTCGGTTTAAATTTATTAACTACATGTCAGAAAGCCTACTATAGTGAACCTAACGGTTTCCATTTAGGTATAATATATTTTTGTTCACTGAAGACCAAGTTCCGTATTTCATTGTAAACGCATGCATGTAATTCATAAATTAGATATAATTGATTGTTACAAACTGAATAGTTTGTCAAAATCTTTTCAAGTAAACACATTCAATACAGTGATTCAATATCCACTGATATAAAAGATATAAAAACGTTCATATATATGTAAGTTGCCGTGGCGCAGAGGATGTGTGGTAATGCTAGTAATCTAAGGATCCCGGGTTCATTTCTTGCCGTGGCCAGTTTTTTTTTGTGTTTTTTTTTTTCATTTTTCTTTCTAGAACAAAAACCGTTTTAATACCTTTTCTTTCATAAAGTTAATACATTTTGTTGGAAATTAAGCACAACATTGAATTAAATATTTTTTAATGGCTTAAAGGTGGCTTAAAGGTGGCTTAAAGAAGTTTGGACATTAAGGACCTATAAGTTGTCCTTAAAGGTGGCTTAAAGGTGACTTAAAGATAGTCTTAAAGCTGCCTTTAATCCATCTTTACGCTTTCTTTAAGCCACCTT
Organism: Magallana hongkongensis; assembly: GCA_015776775.1. Taxonomy (NCBI): domain Eukaryota; kingdom Metazoa; phylum Mollusca; class Bivalvia; order Ostreida; family Ostreidae; genus Magallana; species Magallana hongkongensis. The sequence continues at coordinate 150,037 of VIAA01000032.1, forward strand.
GAAGCAATACATATAGCTTAAAGGTAGCTTAAAGATCGTCTTTAAGCTACCTTTAAACACCTTTAAGCTATCTTTAAGGAGGACTTAAAGATGGTCATTCATCCTGTGAATTGCATAACTCCCAAGATCAGCAGTGCTTGCTGTAGTGATAGGCCCGCACTCCCTTCACACTGACCTACTTAAAATGCAATTAGCCATTTGCTGTACTCACAGCTCAATCTCAATTTTCTTGCATCAAAACAATCTTTTGTTTTAAAATGTAATGGAATTTTTTTATAACCTTTCAAAAAAAAAATCTTTGATATCAAAATTAGAAAAAAAACAATATAATAATAGTTTAATTCGAAATCAAATAAGATGAAAATATATTCAACATAACATTAATATTTGTAAAACACATTATTTCATGCTTCCACAATTGACAAAATATAAGTAAAAGCTTAATTTTAAAAAAATAAAAGGAATTTCATATTTGAAAATATGTGGTAAGTTTCATTTATTAAAACTTTGTTTCAACGTTGACAAGTGGTTGATGTCTTCAACGTTTAGAGTAAGTTGGGTCTTCAACGTGGAATCAACGTTGAAATATGGTTTGGGTTTCAACGTTGAAACCTCAACGTTGAATCAACGTTGAATAATGGTTGATCAACGTTGTAACTTTATTTCAACCTTTCCTCAACGTTGAAACAACGTTGCGTGCCCACTGGGTTGGGGCTTACACTAATATTATATACAGTGAAATGCTTTTTTATAATTTGAAATTTATTATTATATTCAAAAATTCGCAAAATGTAGTCAATATTAATTTGATTAAAATTAGCTGTACCGAGCATAAGAGTGGTTTCTTTTTGGAATAGCTGTTGTAGATCCATAGAGACTAAAGATTTGAGTACTTAATAAATATATTGATAATAGTTACACATCCGTGTACGTTTTCTCATTCACACATAATCTCAATCCAAATAATTAAAAAAACCGCTTGGTATGTGTTGATTATTAAATGAAGTCAAAGTCTACCCCAGTTAAACTTGTATAACCTTGGTTGGAGCAAATACCAATATTTACACAAAATGTTGCATAAATAATGAAAATTTTGAATTGTAAAAATAGTGAACCTCGGATTAAACGAAGCTTTCAAATTTAAACATAGAAAAAACATAGGAAAATGTTTTTAAAATCAAGATCCACTGCAACAGTAATGCCAATATTGGATATTTGCAACTGTAAAAATCGTGACCTCAAGAATAAAGCTTGGGATTCTCGAGAATCACTGCACCAGACATGCCAATAATTACACAAAGGTTTGAAAATATATAAAAGATTCTTTAAGAAATGAACTCAATGTCTACCCAAGTTATACTCGTATAACCTGGGTTGGGGCAATTTACGCTTTATAATCTGCGAAGCAGATTATAAAAAGGCGTAAATTGCTCCAACCCAGGTTATACGAGTATAACTTGGGTAGATATTGAGTTCATTCCTTATAATTTAATTTTCTGTAATTTGCTGTACAAATTGAGTCCGTTTTACTTTTAAAAATGATATTAATCTGTTCAAAATTCAAACGTAACGTCAAGCGGATTAGTACGTTTTTGACGTTGGTGCATTGTGACGTGTCTTGTGACATGCAAACCAGGTTATACAAATTTAACTTAATTTTTCTATCCAATCAAATGCCGCGTTACAACCAGAATTAAATTATAAATAAATATCGTAACTTTCAGATCGAAGCTGAGGTCCCAGGCGGGGTTCAAATTTAACATAGATATACGTAGGGAAAATGTTTCATAATGTTCTTTACAAGAACTAATGCACGAGAAATGCCAATATATACCGTAGGCTAGTTTATATGGCGAAGATTCTAAATTGTTAACAAGGTGGCTTGAAAATATAGTAAATATTCTAAATTGTAAAAATCGTAACCCTCGGATCAAAGCTAGGTTCCCAGGCGGTGTTCAAATTTTAACATATAAATAGGTAGGAAATACCTTTAAAAACATGTCTTATAAGAACCATTGCACAAAAAGCCAAAATTTACAAAAAGGCTTGCATACATGTATAAAGTAGAGATGCTATAATGTAAAAACTGTGACCCTCGGACTAAAACGGGGGCTCCAAGCGGGGTTAAAAGTTAACATAGAAATACGTACGGATTTTTAAAAAAAAAATCTTCTTCTCGAGAACCAAGCATCAGAAATGAAAATTTACATAAAAGATTGTATATAAAGTGAAGACTTAAAATTATAAAAATCGTGACCCTCAGACCAAACGGGGGCCCCAGCGGGGTTTAATGTTTAACATAGAAATACGTAGAAAAAGATATCACAATGCTTTTCTCAAGAACCACTGCGCCAGAATTGCAAATATTTACAACAAGGTTTGGTTATATAGTGATGATTCCAAATTGTGACAAAACGTGACTTGAACCGGAGCCAAGGCGATGTTCAAAGTTTTACATAAAAAAACATAGGAACGATGTTTTAAAATGTTTTTCTCAAGAACCACTGCACCAGAAATGACAGTACTTATACATAGGCTTGAAAACATGGTGACTCAAAATTAAAAAAAAGTGTGAACCATGGACCAAAACTTGGGCCTAAGACGGGGTTCAAAGTTTAACATAAAATAACAACATTTTTTTTTTTAAATCTTCTTCTCGAGAACCACTGCACAAGAAACCTTTACTTAAATTCTAGTATATAGTGAAAATATCGTGATTCCTTGGTCAAACTGGACCCACATGGGGTTCAAAGTTTAACATATATAAAAAAAAAATTCCTCCTCTAAAGATCTACAATTAATGCTTCCAGTTGTGAGATTACTATGCAAGCATTCTTAAATAATATAAACTTTAAATGAATTAAGCTGTGACCACTGGACTATTGCTGGGTCCTCAAGAGGGTTTCAAAGTTTAACATAGAAATATATATTATGGAACATGTTTAAGACTTTTCTTTTCGAGATTTCGAGAGCAACTGTTTGTGAAATTACAATGCAAGTATCCTAAAATAGTTTCTATTTTATATTTTTAAAGCTTACCATAAAACACGGTCTTATACTTGTTCCCCAGAAAGGGGTTCACAGTTTAAAATAGAAATATCATATGCTTTCAAAAAGTTACATGGAACTGTTACTCCGGTGAGATATGTGGCCCATGCGTCTCTTGATTTCAATTCTAACTTTAAGACTGATATAATATAATATAATGATTGATCTGCTCTGGACTCTTGATTAAATACCGAATTGTCCACGGATTTTTCTCCTTTTTTCCCGATTATGATATTCTTCCAAAATTACGACATTTTTCCTGATAATGAATTTTTTACCAATACGACATAATCTATGCGAGTGTGACTGGTCAGCAGAGGATGCTTACTCCTCCTATAGCTAGGCATTGAATTTGTATTTGGTTTTATGGATTTTTGAGATGGTTCACGGTTTGTTTTTGTCATTCTTTCGTAATACATATGCGAGGATCATTTTTTTTTCTCTAGACTTCTAAATGGTTTTCTGGAGGAGTGCAACAGGGTTATTACAACAAAGCTTGCTCTTTCTAGGCAGAGTACGGATGAAATCGAAAGACAATTAGAGAAATTAGCCCCAAAACTCGGAATAGTCGAGGACACAAGAAAAGAGGTGACCAAAGAATCATATCAATTTTAATTTGTTTGCTGATCCAAAGCTTCTTATTCTGATGTTACACGTAAAACAATAGAGAAATACAATCATCAAGTTTAAAAATAAACATATTTATTACCATTGGAAATTAAATGTGATTTTTTAGTAATTGAGAAATGGGAAAATACAACTAAAATTTCACATTACCGGGAATGAAATAACAAGGTGACTGTTTCTTACCCCTAATGATTCCTTTAAAAAACATGAACAAATTAGAGACATCTTTCTTACATTTTATTGGTTTTTTTTTTAATTTGAGTTCTATATCAGAAGAAAAATAATTGATTTTTAAACTATGTATTTCAGTAAACAGCAAAGCCTAGGACAAGAAATAATCGTTCTCATGTTTTTAATATTAAACTTTTAAAGAATATTGTATTGTATTTTCCTTAATAGCCCTTTTAATAAACATCATAGATGTATAATAAGATGCATCGACCGACCAGTCTTATTAAGCAACAATGTATCAAAATTAAAAAAAAATAAAATAGAAAATGAAACAAAATCACAAGTAACCGGATTTTATTATTATAAAAAATGATTTGTTTCAATCATGCTATGGATGGAGTTGTCTCGTTATAAGACATACTCATGATATAAAGATTTTCATGATAATTTGACAGAGTCAAACAGATCATATAACCAAATGATTTTGTCATTTTAATCAATTTCGTTCGTCTTGTTTTCGCATAAAGGTCAGGTCAAGGTCAAAACCCCTTTTCTTCAAGTTAGAGGACTATGGAAATAATGTAGTTATTTGCAGTTATATAGACCTGTGTTTAAGATATAAAGTTTCTATTCTTCAATTAAATGATATAATATCGAAATGTCTATCAGCTTATACTACTAAATTGAAATAAATATTCAAACTAAAATTGATTCTACTTAGACCGCATTACCTCTAATTTTCTTAAAATTTGAAGATATTTTGATAATTCTGTTTACGCTTTCAATATTAAATTATTTCTAATTTGTACATATTTGAAGACTCTATATAAAGATAAAAATTGACAGAAAAGCATATTTATTGACCGCTTAAAAAGAGAGGAAATCTTATTTAAGTAATTTTTTCACAGAAATTATTTATAGAATGAGTGCTCTAAAAAGGTGATAAAAATGTAATTGATAGGCTGATCATATCTTATAAACATATTCTGAAACCCAAACATCTTATCATTAGTTCGCATTAGTTAAGTATTCCAACATTGATATAAATGTTGTTAAAAATGCTAATTAAACTCATGTATCTACATGAATCTCATGAAAAATGCGTTATTTTTCTACACCAATGTTCTGCAAAAAATAAAGTCCTTGTTAGATTATAAACTTTGATTACGATGTATAAGCCAAGCTGTGTGCTAGTAAAGAAGAAATATAATTATGATATTTTAATTTACTTTTATCTAGATTTAATGAACATTAAATTTTTACTTTCGACAAGTCGGAAACCAGAAAAAGAATCCTTCCTTAACCAATGGTAATGACAACCAAAAAGAATAAGAAAGCACTCACCAAAGCAATCCAACTGCGAACTAGAACTTACTTTACTTAATTAACAAATATATATTGAAAACTTTGAACTATATTGCTTTGAAAAAAAAATGGCAAATTGATGTTTAATAAATAAGTCAATTGTTTTATACCAGCCAACTTAATTTTAAAAACTGAAAAAAGTCACTTTAACTTTGATACTAGGTTAGGAGAAAAAACTGAATTTGGATGCTTACATAGCAATCTTTTAAACTGTAGCAATGCACAAACATCCTTTTTCACTGTTTTGTAAATATCTCCTATTGAAAAGAGATTGAACCCTTTATTTTAATTATTTAAAAACCCTTTCAATAAGAGCATGTTCTATAACAAATTTACTATTCATTAAATTTCTGTCCAGTGCTCTTATCATAGAAGTTAAACACGTGAAAAGTTTATAGACGGATAGACAGACATAGAGTCAGACATACTCGAAACTTTGGTTCTGGCAAGCTAATAGCACCACCTTTTATCTAACAAAGATACTGAGTGTTGATCAAAATTGCATACAATTGTAATTTCAAAACTATAAAATCCAAGTTACAAATTATTTAAAGTATTTGATATGTAAATGGTGTGGGTGTGACCGTTTGACCAAGCACATTGCAATTTTATTTTTGTAGAACAAACTTTATCTAAAACGCACACAGTAACATCCGCCTGGTTGCCTACTCAAATCATTTGCCAAAGTTTAACTAAACGTCGTATGATCAGTCTACATTATGACGTCATTTTTTAGACGTAAAACGTACACGTTTTGTCTTCAGAAATAGCCGAAAAGAGTTACGTTATTGCGAACTTTTATTTCTTCTTTCATTTTTTATAAATTTAATTTACATAAATGCCGCGGTAATAACATTGAATACTTTATACAGTATCTATAAGATCAGTTGTTTTTATTTCCCATCCTATAATTTGATAAGACATACATAGGACTAGTCGTGTTTCTTGATTGAAGCACTATTAAAACTAATCTGGTGTCCTCTTTTATTTCTTTTAAATTAAATTACCTTCTATTAAAACACTGAGACATTTTAATCGAGTTAAAGGGCAATACACATCGATAAGTACCAGTCAATCAATGATCGAACTAACTTTTTAAAAACAAAATGGCTGCCAATATGGCGGCGACCAGGGCTGGAAGAAATTGTTTTGGCCTTAGTACCCCTGATTCAACTTTCATTGTTCATTGATTTTCTTATATATACGTGTAATAATTAATCATCGCTTCGCGAGGCGGACTTCGCCCGCCTTTCGCTGCGCTCGGTATTAATGTGTTTGAATTTATTTTTGTTTATATCTAGGAAATTTCAAATATCGAAAGAAATATTGAGACATTTCTTGATGATGCATCGCATCAATTGCATGACTATCTTCATCACAACGAATTCAGAACAGCAGTTCTTAACGATACAGAAAACTTTACTAGAGTGACGATAGGAAACGAGTTGGATGCTCGCATAGAAAAAGAAACGATAGCTTGGCAAAAAAACCACATTAACGACATTTTTCAAAAGACAATCATGAAAAATCTGATAGAGAAGTTTGAAAATATGCACAGAACCCTGCATTCAATAAAAGACAATTTAACGGGAATGAAAACTCCCTTTGATATTGAAAACAGGGTTGCTGCGGCGATTGCTTCCGGTTTAAAACCAAGTGGCTGTGGACTTTTAGGAAGTTTTCTGATAAATCGCATTGTTTCGAATTCCGGAGTAATGATTGACATTGCAAATGTCGGAATATTAAGCGGAATATTCCTCTCTAGTGCAGTAACATATGATGTAGTAGACAGATTTGAGATTGTTCGTGAAAACGCATTTAGAGCAAGAATAAATGCTTTTACAAAGAAAGACATAAAAGATACTCTAAGAAAAGAATATTTTGAAAATATTAATAAAATCATCAGATCTTTTTTGGAAGAGGATTTGAAAAACGAAATTATTAAGATGAAAGAGAACATCATAATGATGAAAAATGAGCGCGAATTCTACAAATATGAAGAAGAAACTTTATCGTTATTGCAGTCATCTGTGATCCAGAAAATTGAACATCTACAGCAGATCGCATCGACATAACTACGGAATAAAGAAAACATGGCACTTTCAAATTTGACGATTTTAAAAAAATCTTAATTGAAGAATTATCAACCATCGTCAAAACAATTGAATAAAGAAATGTTAAAGCAAATCTTCATGGACGAATTCAAAATGTTTCTGACTTGAAGAATAGTCAACAATTAACAGATTGCAGTGTTTAGTGTCGTTTATCATCCATATACAGCATGCTGCCTTAGCGTACGTGTACACATGGTAATATTTTTAACAACGGGACATTTTTGGGGAATGCAAGTCACTGTAACTATATGCCATTGAAACTCAGACATTAAGGTTTCTTCGGAATTATTGTTAAACAAAACTTTCAACTTTTATTACGTTCATCTTGTTTATATATTAACTTATTTGTTAATAATTACATAAAATTGTTGACATAAAGCACATCTATTTATATAAAATCGACCAATATGACTAGATAAGAGTGTTTTTATCCCTATCAACTTACATTTTTTTTATCTTATGCAGGATCGAATTTCTATTGTTATCTACACTGATATTTATAATGTATCATGATCAATCAATGGTTAAAAAAAATCATGTCAAAATAAAACACAATTGTATACATGTATATTGTTGTATCATTCAGAACCTATAAGTATTATCTTATTTCTTACGATAATAAGTCAAAAGAAAAGCAATAAAACAAAACTCATGAATTTTACCTAAATTAAAATCATACTGATGTTTGTTATGCATGACGTATACTTGGTCCTTTAATAACATTTTCGTGTCTAAATATGAATGGCCGATTATATCAAGCACGATTTTGTTTTGTATGTTTCTATACACAGAAAAGTATCATTTTAATTATTTTTAAGGACCAAAAGACTCATTTTTTGACCTTATGACTTTCCAAAACAAGATGTGTACACCTTCAACATATTTGTTGGAAATTATATTTAAGTTATCATGGATACTTTAGCTGATGACTGTTGGATAAATACTATTAACAGGTAAATTTACTGTGTTTACAAAGAAAAATCAAAGTACTGACGGAAGTTGATTTTATCGATTATTATTTATTTTAGAATCAACGATAATGTTATTTTGCATGGCAAGTGGTCTAGAACTTATACGTATTTAATTAACGCACATTTTTTATAATATGAATGCTCGGACTGTTTCAAAAATAATTTTGAGAAAACCCCATATGAATCATGTCGTGTAATATTTAAAGATACTATTAATTCCATCAAGGTACGTATCAGTAATCGATATATTTCTAAAAAAAAATGTATGGATCCAAGCAATATTTAACTCTAGCTTCGTTCAACCTGACACTCGGCTGTCTCCGTTAATCTCCGACAAGCAAGAGAAATTCTATGCTTGTCGAAGATTTACGGAAACCACCGATCGTCTGGTTGAACGAAACTATAGTAAACTCTAGGGTAGGAATACATACCACTACTAAACATATCTAAATTGTTTCCTTCCATTTAAAATCTGACTATTGTCAAGGTATCAATAAATAAGTTTTCTTGAAAAACAATGATTCAGAATTCATTACAGCGAATTTATCGATTATTTACAAGAACTAAGTCTTGACAGCGGTGATGATTTGTGCTTAGGTCTAAACACTGTTTCACTTTCTGTTTGCCAGAGTAACTGCAACACCAAAATCTTCAATTTCAATATATACAGTGTCTGGCTAATACTTGTTTTATTCATCAACAGTCAATTTAAAAAAACTCATCCGGTTCTTCAAGATTAATTGGACTTTGATACTTATAGTACATGTATGTATTAAGTTTAATACATTTTTAATCGGCATTGAAAGAATAAGACGATATCAAATTCAATCAGATGGAGAGCTATAAAGACCGGGCCTTAAGCAGTGCTACGAGAATTTTAAGGTTCTGCGTAATCATTATTAGAAAGTGGGTAAAAACATATTTTTTTCAGATAAATGACATGTTTTCATAATAGATAGATAGATAGATAGATAGATAGATAGATAGATAGATAGATAGATAGATAGATAGACAACGATAATAGAGAGATTTTGATAATTTGATGATTTTTCTTAAAAAGTGTATTCTTCTTATTGTATAATGTACGATTATTTAAAAAAATCTTTCTCGGGATGCGAATACAGTTTATCACTGTTTCAATAACATTAATGTCAACATTTGCTCAATAAAAAAAGTAACTTATTTCATTTCCAGTATTTTGTTTTATATATTCCCTAGCATTATTCATCATTATATCTAAGACTTTTACAGCTATTTTAACAATGTTTTTAGTTTACATAGATGATAATGATGCCTTAGCCAATAAAAACGACAAAAAGGTCAAAGATGATGGTCAATAAAAGAAACCTATTCAAACTGCATTTTTTTATAACCTTTTTAAAGTATTATTATTATATTATATAAGTATTAGTATTATATTATTAGTATTAAGTAAAACTCTTTCAGTGTTCAAAAACAAAGATCACATTTGTTATCTTAATATTTCTTTGGTTAAACAAAATTCAAAAGCTAATCATTTACTTTCAATTGTATTGCTTGATGTACATATATACTCATGAATATACAATGATATTTTCTTTCTATCATCGATGTAACGATCATTTCCTTATAATATCCGCTACGTATACATGCAATCTTCTTACGAGACCATAAAACTATTTATAACTGTTTCTATCAAGAAAGAGGATTTTCTAATCGTAACCTCTTTTTTAGTCCAAAATAAAAAATGAGCACAATGCATAAAAGAAATGAGCTTGAATTTTATTCATTTTGGTCGTTTAATACAACATATGTTAGTGAACCCAAAATCTGTTTAACACAGAAGAACATTATACTGTAACTTAAAACCTTCATATTTCACAGTAACAATCAAAATAATGGTGATTCCACCAAATTTATTTATCGAATATCTCAATTACAAATACATTTGGTAGGTCAACCAATAATAAGAAATTGGCGATTCTGTTTTTTGAGCAGCATCAAATATTTCATTTAAATAATTGGTGAACCCACCAACAACGCAACGATAGAACGTATGGCAAAAACAAGAACCTTTCGAATGCCTAAAAGTCAACAATTTTAAAACATTGTTTGGTGATTCCACCAATTCCGGATTTTCGTAATGAAAGCTTGTAATAGTTATCGTTCATGCGGGACGGTATACCTACTTCCGGTGTAATAGTAAACAATGGGGAAAGACTATTGTTGCATCTTTAATTGTCATAATTATAGTGGTAGAGTCGGCAAATTTGACAAGAAAGTGACTTAAACTTCCTAAAGAACAGTATATACGAAGAGCGTGGATAAGAGCAGTCAGCCAAAAAAAATGGAAACCGACCTCCTACACTCGTGTCTGCTCTGATCACTTCAGGGACGGTATAGGACCAAACTCCGTCGATCGAAATAAAATACCCACAGAGAATTTGCCACAAAGAGGAATTATAACCAATCAAAATAAAAGGCAGCCACGGACGAGATTAGAAAACGTAGACAGTCCCATCGATGCATTGCAACACCATTCGTAAGTGACATACATGTAGATCATACTTGATAAATACTGTCAAAACTTACTTGATTTTGTTATTTCATATTACATGTACGGGGTCAAGAATCAAAATAAAATGGCAGCTAATGCATGTTATAAGAATTTCATGAATACTACAATTCCAAACTAATTATGTAACAATTAAGCCAAGGTTATGAATTTATTAAATTATCTCAGTGACCTTTTTATTGACCCTTGAATTCCCACTAGTTAGGTACACTGTAGTTTCAAAACACACACATATTGTACTTATTTAATGTATTTAGTATAAGTGTGCAATGATAAGATTGAATGTAAAATGGAATTAATTGATAAAGGGGTAAAGCATGTTGATCATGTGGCCTGTTCGCAGCTGGTTAGTAATTAACTGGTCTAATGATCTATGTATTGACATGAATATGATGCTATTATTATCAATGTTTTTGTTTTATTTATGGTATACTGTGTGATATTTGTTGTCCTTGTATTTATACCATTGGATGTTTTCTTTATTTTTTGTTATGTTTTGTTTTCAATATAAAGAAACTGAAAATAATCACATGTACAGCTGACTAATAGGTAAGCTTAATATTAATTTTTATATAATTACAGGTATGTTCAAAACAAAGAGAACATCATGCCAGAGTCCTCAGCAAACATTGCCAGTTTTTCACAAACCATGCAGACCTGTGATCAGCCTGATGTCTCGGATTCAAGTTTATACCATGTATCAACATCAACTTCTGCATCTAGCTGCAACAAGTCTACACAAATATACAGCCAGTCTGTTTCTGTTGGTGTAGGGGTTGTGATGCCAGAAATAACTATAGAAAACATTAAATGTTCAAATTAAATGATCATGTTCTACACCGGTCTTCCTGATTTTAAAACATTCCAAGCTTTGTTTGACACTTTGATTGAACATGGTGCTGATAAATTGTGCACATAATCTGTTGGTGAAATGAACATTGCCAGTTTAGGGAGAAAACGCAAGTTACGGCGTGTTGATGAGTTTTTGTTAGTTTTGATGGGATTATTGGTCAAAGACTTAGAATTTCGCTTTAAAATCTCCTAAAGTACAGTATCAAAGATTTTTAATTCATGGATTTTGTTTATGTGCGAGTGTATATATGCAATCAATCATGACTCTACCAGAATTAAATGTTTTGCAGTTACGAGTTCCAAAGTGTTTCGAGAAGTTTTCAAACACCAGGATTGTGCTCGACTGTACTGAGGTTTTCATTCAGTCTCCATCGTCATTAGAAAATAAATCATTAACTTATTCAAACTATAAATCTCGTGATACATTTAAAGCTCTTGTAGGGGTCAGTATGACTGGTGCAGTAGTTTTTGTTTCAAGACTGTGGTCAGGCTCCACTTCAGATGTGGAAATAACTAGAAAAAGTGGTTTGTTTAAGCAGCTGAACAATGGAGATGCAGTGATGGTGGATAAAGGTTTCATTCATATCCAATCAAAACCTTGACTTGAAAGCCATAGGGGTAAAGCTCTACTGTCCTCCATTCAAGTCCAAAATTCAGTTTAGAAAGGGAGAAGTGGAAACCACAAGAAGGATTGCTTTAGCAAGATCTCATGTTGAGAGAAAAATGGAGAAGATAAACAATTTCCGAATTTTGCAAGGTGTCATGCCTTTAGCTGTCAGCGATTTTGCTGATCACATTTTTTTTTGTACAGCAATGGCAAATTTACTTCCTCCACTTGTATCAGAGTAAAAGCAAATTTTTGAAGATATACTAGTAGCCATAATTCTATTTTAAAATCTGCATGTTCTAGTATCACCATAAGGCTAAACTGATTTTATTGAGAAAAATGATGAATTTTTGGATCTACATTAAATGATGTAAAGTAACACTTTAATTTACCAGTACTTTACATTTTATTGAAACACACATTTGTTTCATATACATGGTTGATATTATTCTTTTATTTATTATGTAATGTTCTGTAATTATGTTGAAACAACAGTATGTCAAACTAAATAAAGCAAGACTCAGTGTATTTTAAAAGTCAGATTTTTATTATTTCTTGCGGTTAACAATAACAAGAGAATATTAAATTGTGCAGCAGGATATAACAGTGAACAAAATATTTCCTGACAAAAGTGAATGTGATTGAATTCTTAAATTGCAATAATAAAAAAAAAACTGGCTGATCACTACACCTTGAAAAAGGTTTATAAATTAGGATAAAAATTACTTGATTATGATGGATATTATGATGTTTAAGAATCATATATACATGTATGTCAATTTGCCAAAAAAAATATGCAATTTTTTTGATAATAAAAAGATATGATTGCAAACAAATATGATTCAGTCAATACAAACAAAAGTCCATGGCAGATTTGAACTCATGATCTGCGGTTCAAAAGGCCAATACTTTAACCCGCAAGCTATGATCACATTCAACAAATTTAATAGATATAACAACTTTATAAAAACATTGAAATCACCATATGCATGAATAAAATGCAAACTAATGGAAATGATTCCAATATCTTATGCTTGAATCTGACAATTAGAAAATACATGTATGTATAAATTTAATCTAGCTACATATTTTGGGAACAATTTCACTGACATAGAACTCTGGAAGCTTTTGCAACAGACTTTCCCAAAACACACTGTCAAATTGAACTGTTATAATAACAAAGTCTACAACTGTATACAGTACAAAGTCACACTTCTGTATTTTACAAACCCCCATTTGGCCCTGAATTTGGGTATAATACCTGTGGTTCTTCTTCAGCTGAATTTCATTATTATCATCTAAAAAGCAACATAATTCTTTATCTTTACAAACATCATGCAATGATCTTTTTCTCCATTTGTAGGGGCACTTAATTTCTATTAAATAAAGGTCAGAATTGAAACGAACTAGGCCATCTGGGCTTGCACCTATGCAAGGATTTTCAGTACAGAGCATAAGGCCCATTTCAGACACATGTACTATTTTACCTTCTTTCAGTTTTTTATATCTTTTCTTAGCTATTGGTTCTTATTTTCTGTCCCATGCTACAGCACTATTGTCAAATGATTTGCTTTCACCAAAAACTTTATGCACAATATTATCTGGTTTTGTTGTGTCTTCTTTTGTTTTAATATCATGGAACATGGAAGCAGTAACCCGACCAGTCCGTGCTGCCACCCATAGGGGATTATTATGCTGACCTTTGGTCCTAACTTCAATTTCATCTATGATGCTTTTGTTGCATGATGATAAAAAACTGTTGAAATCTGACACAGACATATTTTCTGTTTTCACTGTATTTACAATATTAATATACCTATCAGAATCATAGGTAATATGTTTACTTGTTTCTACCTCTTCAAAGTTTGAAATATTTAAATCACTTGCAACATCAACACAATGACATACATCTTGCACTGGAGGAATTATGTCTAATAATGCGGCTCTTGAATCATTTCCCAGTTTTGAACACAAAGAGTTTCTGAAAGATACAGTTTCTACATGATAGTTTACAGTTTTCTTTTCTTTCACAGTTAAAGTATTTTCATATCTTATTCGTTTGAAACTTATATCTGTGATGGGCCTGGAGTCTTTTTTTCTTTTACTTGGCTGATTCCACTGGCATGGCTTAGAGGTACATGGCATATCTTCTAACTCATCTATGGATGGCCTCCCCTCGAGTGAAAAAGAAGGCCGGCGATGTGTGTACATCCCTCTCCACAACTGAAATATAAACACATTTATATAAACAAGAATAGAATTCCAGGGTCCCCCGCCGGTCAAGCAGTATACTAGTATCGAGTCTATCGACCAAGGCTGATTTAGGAACTTGACCAAGGTATAAGTGGTATAAACATTTGGTATAACTTTAATGAAAATCCGTCAAAATTTGTAGGCATGAGCGCGCTTACAAGGTCAATTTTTGGAGAGAAAAAAACGGAGTCATTATTGTGGTAAAAATCCCATAACTCCAACAAAAAGTATCGACCAATGCTGATTTTCGAACTTGACCAAGGAATAAGTGGAATAAACATTTGGTATAAATTTAATGAAAATCTGTCAAAATTTGTAGGCATGAGACCGCTTACAAGGTCAATTTTTGAATAAAACGGAGTCATTATTGTGGTCAAAGTCCCATAATGCCTACAAAAAGTATCGACAAACGCTGATTTTCGAACTTGACCAAGGTAATAGTGGTATAAACATTTGGTATAAATTTAATGAAAATCCGTCAAAATTTGTAGGCATGAGCGCGCTTACAAGGTCAATTTTTGGATAAAACGGAGTCATTATTGTGGTCAAAGTCCCATAACTCAAACAAAAAGTATCGACCAATGCTGATTTTCGGACTTGACCAAGGTTATAGTGGTATAAACATTTGGTATAAATTTAATGAAAATCCGTCAAAATTTGTAGGCATGAGAGCGCTTACAAAAAAGTGTAACGGACGGACGCACGGACACACGGACGGACGCCCGGCATTTCTATGTCCCCGCTCCGCGTTGCGGTGGGGGACAATAAAACGAAAAGTAACAGGAACATTTCCAGTACAACACACTATATAGTGACTATTATCCTTAAAATTAATAGTAGAATGGATATATACATTCGATGATACTTGTTGGATTTGATTTTGTTGCTCAATGCTTACCCTGCAGGACAGGTACAGTTGGCTTTCACAACTTGAAAATGTTCCTCCTTCGATACCAACAACCATTGCTCATACACCCCTTTATGCATAGATGGATAACATTTTGAACGTATGTAGCACATCTGGCAAGTGTCACTTATTTCATTGATCATAATTTTGTGGATATAGCCTTCCTTATAAAAGTTGAGTCCCCGGATATACTGCCTGTAACACTGCATCTTACCAGAATCCTCCGTCCTGTGGCTACTGTAAAGGAGGTATTTCTCTATGTCATTGATGGTCACCTTGGGATAACTGCAAGACTCTCCTGACCAACCAGATTCCAAGTCCGATATGTTAGGAACGTTGTCTGCACATAAGAACGGGGGTACACCTACATGTTCTTCAGCAGCAAGTTGCTCAGTAGAGTTATTTTGGTCGCATCGCGAGTGTATACTGTCAACAACACGCTGGGCAAGTGTCAGTTTGCTACCACTAATTTTTAAGTGATTTAACCTTAAATAATTCTGTATTTCTGTTTTTGTGAAATTAAGAACATCTTTCACAGTTGTTTTAGGTGTTAAGGGCAACGATCCCGTAGACGAAATAATCGAATTCATCACGGGTAGGATAATTTAAAAATTAGGCGGCTTGTAACTTGTAAACCGGATGTAAATAATACCTTCCCACAAGAACGACAACACTTGCGGAACTAGAATTACGAAAAGACGGAATAGTCAAATAGTTAAATTGTTCTAGTCAATCTAGACATGTAACTACTACACAGAATAAATTCTTAGAACTTGTCCACAATGAAAAATGCTGTCGCCATTTCACTTCTTGGTGGATTAACTAATATATGTCTGCGAAATGAAACTAGAGTTCCAAATTGTTGGACTAACCACGAATGTAAAAAGGTTAAAAGCTGTAATTAAATCGCAGTGTTAAATATAGCATTGGTTGGGCAACCAAAATAGATGAAAAATTTAGCTTCGTTACAAGACAAGAAAGTAGGTGAATCCACAAGAAAAATCACATTAACATATTATTATTATTAGCTTATGTAGACTAGTGGAATGATGTACCATGGTGAACTTAAAAAGAAGCATTTTCACTATAAAATTTACATAAACTTGGTGGATCTGCGAAGACTTATTGAAGCTGGTGCATGCACCTAGACAATTAAAATCCCCAAAAAGCATTTTGTTTATCACTGTCAAATAAAAGATTGTACGAGTCGTTTATTCTTTCTGTGTGTCAAAAATACGTTTTCCTTTCAATGGGAGTGTCAACGACAGAAAACAATTATATTATTTAAGAAAAAAGCAAACACTATCACCACTTACTCATTAAGAACAACTTATGAGGGATTTTTACCGATGGTAGGTGTTGTAAATAAACCAAGTCACCGTCCCTATTCATCATTTGTGTAATTTTGTTGATTATTATTCCGTAGAAAATAAACGATACATGTACTCCTCTCTGGATATATTTTTAAGAGGTCTCAATTATCTACATACGCATAATTTGTGTACCCTCCTCAGTCGTCTAGATAGATGTGGTGCCCCAGGTGTTTTATGCGTAAATCAACACTCTGGTTTGTAAAAGAAGTACAACACTAATTAATTTACTGGATAATTATGAAGATGGAAAGAAATCACCAACTTTTTTTTTTGATATGAAAAACTTGCACACAGATGATTTTTCTTGATTAAGTCAGCTCATGTACAGAGAAAATAAAAGAAAATATTGTCACATAAAGTTTATGTTGCGGTCATTTTTTATCCATGCGTTGACTTTTAAAATAAGCAACAAAATGTTGATATCAAAATCAAATTTGTGAGAAGGAAACTAAGTACTCAGTTTCAGTTTAGTATCTAAATAATGACACAATATTCAATATGTAATCAATAAATATTGAAATATTGCAAGTCTCTCACGATAGTAAGTAATATTTCTTAATTTGTTTGCGGCAAAGTAGTTTTACATATGTACTGTTTCATGAAGATGGCTATATAAATAAAGTTTTAACTTAACAACCTCTCCAAATATCCAGGCACCGGAGAGAAATTACCCCCCGCCCCCCCCTCCCAGTATTTACCTGATTAAAAGAAAAATAAAATAAAAGTAATTTTATGCTTTATTTTTTACTTCATTTGCTTTACTTCTGATATCTACATATTTAAGAACAAAATTCAGTCCATTCTTAGCACACTGTATTGTGTCGAACCATGACCAGGCGTCCCAGTCTGTGCCCGCTTTACCGAAGTTTTATAGAAAATGTGAAAAAGGAGTAAAAATGGCAGCTACCTTCTGCCTCTTTAACAAACGAAAGAGCTTTTTTAATACATACAAATATTCCATCTGCCTTGTGGTTATTTCAACGTCAACAGACCTTGCAATCGACAAAGCAACTTGTTTGCTAACGCCTGGCTATTCTACTTGACAAGGGCTCTTGTTCAAACAAAAAGACATTGCAATTTATCACTGCACAGTATTCTACCTAATTTTACGTTGTTCTCAAATTATACAGGCTATACCACAGTGATATTTGTTTTGTGTATATATAATTCTTTTACATCTAATATACAGTTTATTGAATATTACACCAACAAAGCTTAAGCTTTCAGTACTTGTTCTTACACTGTATATTCTTTAATAGAAATACAAACAACAATATAGGACACAATATCTTGCATTTAAATCCATAAATCATTGTGCAACATATTATGCATTGTTTTTGGCTACGAAGTTGTTACTACTTTACTATATTTACATCAACTAAGTATCATTACCTTAAATATCTATACTCTTTACTCTGAAAAAAATGTTGACGTCAAGAGCATAATGTTAATGTTTTCTAAAACTAGGATAATAGCGTAATGTAAATTGACAGGAATATTTAAACTTTCAAGAAACACATTTCAACGCTTGGTTAATAAAAACCTGATATTAGGCAGTAAACGGAGTATTTAAGGCATCAAATTGCATTACGGTACAATTAAAATTATCAAAATTTCCTTCTTGAGGACACATAAATACATGAAATAGAAACAAAGAAATCGAAATTTAGCTAAATCAGACTACCAAAACAAAATATATAAAGAAGGATCGATTACATGACATGTTGTGATATCAAAAAGTGTTCGTCATACTGTTAACTACTCATCAACGGATGTAGTCTGTTAATAATGACTTAAACAAAATTTCCCGATCTATTTCAAAATAAACATGTACATGGTTATCATTAATCTGAATGTTACTCCGTTGGCAAAGGACTGCAAAAAGCATGTGCTCTATACTACTTTGATGTTACGAACCCTTTTCCTTTTAAATACATCCAAGTTAGATACGTAAAAGAGTAATTAACGATTTATATACTATTTAATCAAGGAATATAGGACGTAAACTTTAGTAGAAACCAAATTCAACCGCTTTGTATTTTAATGATATTTCAATTGGTTTTCATTAAGAAACATTCGAAGGTTATACATTGTCATAACATTATTTTGCATATACGTGTCCGTAAAGTACTAACCGATTTTACTGCACTGTCATCTTAACATGGAAAATTATCAAGGATTCTATGTAAAGAAATGATCATGTTACACTATATTTCCATCCGTGCGTGCACGGGTTTTGACAGCATATGATATCGGACATTTACGTAATAGATATATCGACGCACCGTATATTGTTGACATTTGCATAACCAAGCTTTAAGCCTGCAATATTGATATTAATTTTACTACACTCTTCTGAGTTGGAATAATGTAACTGTGTCTGTGGAAAGGCCTTCAACACAGTTAAAATGCCTTCCATATACCCGTAATGAAGCAGAAAATTGCAGAATCGCTTCAAACGATTTTGGAGAAAATATAAAAAGTTGCATTAAAAATAGCAGTCAACTTGTTCATAACAAACTATTTTGAAGCTGTGAATACCTTTCTTCAAAAAGTTAATTTCTTATAATTGATTTCAACATTTCTTCAACAACGTTTTTTAAACACCATGTTGACATTCGAAACTCTTGGGATTTTTTTTAATTGCAAATGCACTGAGTTATTTCTCGTATTTTCTCTGATGATCCGGAAAAAAAATCCAATGAACATTTTCACGCATTTGTTTTATCGTCTCAATTGCAAAATAACAAAAATGTAATGCACATGCGCAAGATTGTAAAATCCTAAAAAATTCAGATGATTTCCGGAAATTTTAAAGAAATTTCGTTGATAATTAAATAGCGAAGCTTGATTGAGAAAAAATAAAACCAAATCGGTAATCTTCAAGTATCAATGGTGTTTAGAATTTTTAAAACAAAAGACAGTACTCTTCCGATTCTCGGAATTAAAGCCCAAAAATTCGAGTTTATTATTTTAATATAGTAGTATAAATGTGAGAAAGTCTGAAAATGCGATACATTGCGTATAGGCTTTCTTAAATAGTCTGTGAGTATCTCCACCTTTCAGAATATAGGACTCAATCTGACTTCTAACCATTTCGATTATGTAGTTTATATATTCTGTCCCTGTGTCTTTCTATTAGGTACATGTATATAAAGTATTTTATTCTTTTATTGTTTGTTTTATCATATTTTTTTGTTATTTATACTTTGTTTTAAGAGTTGCTATATTGTACACAATACATGTCTTTTATGGGCCTCCGTAAATTAACAACCCATATAATTAAATGCAAAACCGAAAGTTGACACTTCTTTGGATTGTGCCAGGAGAGCTACAGGTAAATTTAAAACGTAATTATTAAAGTCCAGTTAGTCGATGCATATAGAAATGAAAATTTAAACTAGTGTTGCTGATATACTTTTCACATAATTAACATCTGTAATGTAGTCATTAAGGCAGTGTATTTTTAAGCAATTCTATTCTTTTATTTATTTCAGCAATTTTCCCAAGATATGCTTTAAAAGTGATTTCGATTTATAGCTGTGCACATGCAAATGTCAAATATTTCTATGCGACATTTACACGCAGTTTATTTAACCCTCGGCTTTGTTTTAATATTTTATTTCAACAAAGCTACTAGACAATTACAAATTTTTACTCACGGCCTTATTCTAAATGCAAATTCTTTACTAATGGGGTTCGACATCTTTTCAAATGGAGTTTAACATTGCTATGGCGGTGGTAAAAATGCATTTCAGAGTATACACACAAACATTTTTGAACTGCTTGACGAAAACAAAGAAAAAAAGGACAAGTCTGTTTGCAGTTTGTAAATAAAACTGTTATTTTAATGCTTTAAAGGGGTATGGTCACGATTTGGTCAACAATTATTTTTTTCGGTTTTAATGTGTATAATGCTTCAGTAAGACATTTTTAATAGGCAACCGAAATTTGAACGTCATTTTAATGTTTAATGCGAGTTACAGAGCTTACAATTCTTCGCGATGTAAACAATGCTTTTGTTTACATTTTAAATGTTAAAGTGAAAATTCCAGTTTTATACCTTAAATGAATGTGTTAATTGTTAGGAAATGCTTAAAATGAATAGGAAGACAGACAAATCAGCTTTAAAAAGATTTTACTGGTATAATAAACCTATGTAAACATAAACAGGGCACGAGCCTTGTTTACATGATAAAGAACTGTGAGCCCTGTATCTTGCTTAAAACTCATCTACCGGCACCCAAATTCCATTTAATCATTAGAAATGCATTCCTAAAGCATTGTAAGTAATAAAACCAGAAAAAAATTACTTAAATTGTGACCATGCCCCTTTAATAAGAGATATTTCACAGAAATGAGAACGGAAACATTGAGCACTGTCAGTTGGTTTGGGGAATAATATAGAAATAAAAATGAATTTAAATTAACCTTTATTTAAAAAAAAAATTCTTAAAAGACTAGAAATTCAACTTGCTAAACAAAGGCAGTTCACCGTGTATAATTCTATGCACAAACCATTTTCATGTAATAAAAACTGATATACGATGGCACTGATTTATTGCACCAAGTTACAGTGTGTGTTTTGATATAAATCAAATGTTTTGTTCCGGTGGTCAGAGCACCCCCCCCCCCCGAAAAATAGGAAATGAAGAGGTGATTATCCACTCTGTCTTACCTATGGTAACCTGGTAACCAGCCAGCAGGAGCAATGCAATCAAACTATTCTTTATTTACTCTGTTTCGGAGATATGGATTTTAAGCAATTATCATTCAACTTTGCGGAAATGTCAGGTATTGAAATAAGTTGCACCGATTGGCCCTTTATCGAATTGCTTTGAGACTGACAACTTTTCTTTTCTTTTGTTAAAGAATAATGGTACAAAGACACTATTACACATTCTGGGTAAACACCAGGCGCATGCATTTCAATAAATAATTCAAAGACTATCAAAAAGTGCGCTAGTGTTTGGTTTCAAAGCGAACTCCGAGATAAAATCAAAAGAGCCCATTTTTCATTTTTCTTTCAATTAATTTTTTTTCAACTTAACAGCTGGCTTGGTTCCTATCTTTGTGACCTTTTGTGGTTTAAAACGTAGCAGTTAAAAACAGCAAAACGTAAGGCAGAGGAAAATACTAAATATATAAGAAGATGCATGTACATGTAATGATACATTTTTACCCTGTGTTGCTGTATGAACGTATGGTAGCGTGAATGATGTGCTTTTGAAACATATAAAAAGACGCAAGTAAGAAAGCAATACAAATAAGTGTAGATAATGTTTAAAACTGTTAACATATCTTATAGGTTTAGCAAAATCTATCAATGAAGTCTGATGATAAAACAATAATATCTTTGTTTTTATGTTCTCTAATCGAGCCTCTTTACAATGAATAACATCTCTACCTAGTGACAATGAAAATAAAATGGTAACAAAATAAAATCTAAATACAAGATATACATGTACATTAAAAAATAAGTCAAATATGTAGGATTGTATATTTTAGTCACGAAGACCTCGGAATATCTATAAACAAGCATTTTATGTCAACACCTTAAAACTATTTAATTTGAACTATTACATCATTTCAATGATTTGGACTATGCTGCAACCGGAATAGGATGCATAATGAACGATCCAAGATCGAAATACTGAAATTAAGTTCTAACCTATTTCCTGTTCAAGTCTTAGAGTGAATTTAAAAACCAAAATTAATATAAAAAAACGTTCACAACATCAATTAAATAATAATACCAAGTAAAACATTTACGAACATCTAGAACTGCGATGTATGTGCAAAATGGTGAAGAATGTTGATGCGTGGTACATTTTTGTCAAGTCGGAAAAAGCTGAGGTATGCTGTCACTGTGAAGATTTTAAGATACACAATCCAGCGTACAATTACTATATAATTAATTTCTTTTATTTTTTTGTCAATGACATCAACTGTTTAACTTTGCGCCCCTTTCGAACATTGTGACGTTACAGCAACTTTACGTCAACCTTTGTTGAATGACATCAATTCCATCGAAATAAAGAAAACTCAAATAAACGAACAATTCGACAGAATAATTGAAAAAAAAAAGTTTTAAGCGTACTGTAGACGTTTACAGCAAGAATAAGCTTTGTGGCAACACAATTTGAAAAAAATACGCACTTTGAAATTTTTTTCATTGTACATTATATATGGACCCAGTGAACTCACTTTGAAAAAAAAAAAAATGCGTTATGGAGGTACCTCGACATTTTTTTTTAGTATCGAGACACTTAACGCGCTTTGAAAAATATATGTAGAAATCACAAACTTTTGAAATGAATTCCTAATCTGTTGATAGTATGATGATTTGTTAACACTAATGAATATACTTTACCGTCTTAAAAACCGGGAAAAGGGCCGGGGGTAAACCAAAGTTACAGGTCAACTACCAGTACTTCATTTTCTTAGAAGAAGGTCCCCAACCCCTCTTGTTTTCCCTTTCAAAACATATATGATATTAAGTTTTATAGAGTATATGTATTTAACCAGAAAAAGAAAACACATTGCTGTAAATTAAGTACAGCGATATTGAAAAAAAAAACGAGCTGGTCAAGCACAAATTTTTCCAATGGTATGTTTAAGAATCTATTAGTATTTCAATATAGACCCTCTTCTCAAAAATGCATGTACATTGACAATGAACTTAAAAATAAGCATTCTGCTGCAAGTTTTTATTCGCACTGATCCTCTTAAATAGCATATTGTTTTTGATAACCATAACTAACATATTCTTTTTTCACATCATGTTTGTTTTGAAACACATGCAATTGACGACAATTGAAATATGTTATACATTATCTCCATTATCAATAGATAATTAAAACAAATTGATCTTTAACAGCACAATGAACCACATAATTAGAAAGTTTGCTGCATATACAAATACAAGTACATTTGTAAATGGGTTTGCTTAGAGAAAAGAAAATAAATATAATCGAAAAACTGTTAATCAAGTTAACTGAGAATGCAGTGGGTTTTTTTTATTTCTAAAATGTATGCCAATAAGCTACACAAGATTAAAACAATTATTTATTGTTTCAATCTTATATTTTATTACGGCTTAGCCCTGAACATTTTTTTTCAAAGTGCGTTAATATCGACGATATTAACGCACTTTGGAAAAGAAAATTCAAAGTGCGTTAATTTTGGGCCAAAATTAACGCACTTCGAAAACATTTTTCATAGTGCGCAATTTTAAAGTACGTTGTAACAAAGCTTGGCCGATCAAAAACTAACCAGATCAAATAAAGAAATGTTAATGCGATGTTTCATATCTTAACTATAAATGAACTTGAAATGCTAAAAAATACGAGTTTTTAACGGTTTAGGAACAAATTTGATAATTTTTCCATTGACCGACATATTAAAGGAAAAATTGACTGGAAAACTGTTTTATCAATGCGCTACGCATTCAATCGAAAAATTTTGAAATGTATTTATTAATAAAACATTTTCAAAATCCTAAAATTTTAAGTGCATTGCTCAAAAATGTGTGAATAATGTAAATGAAGCGCTTTTACGAATACAAATTAAAAAAATTAGCAACAATACTCAAAATGGATTACAAAGCTAGAGAGCTGAATTTAATCAGAATTAAACAATAGTAGAGTTTTGAAAACTAAACCGGCTAAATTGAAAAAGAAAGGGAAATACATTTAATGGCAAGTAATATTATTTACTATGCGGCTAAATTCGTTAAAGATGGTATTGATAGGATCGATGAAATATGCAACTGGGCAATAACCATGCAAGAAGACGCAGCCGTGGACGTAAATAGTTGATATGTTGTCAAAGAATAATGTATATGGGCGACTTTTGTAAATTTTGTGGTAACCAAATAGTATTTAAGGTACTTAAATGTTATATATGTCGCTTGAATACAATGAAGGTGTTGATTCACTACACATATCATTGCTTTAAGATGTTTATTTTTATCTCATCGTTTGATCAGCAGTATTACCCTGAGCGTATATAGTAAGGCCTATATGTTCATAATAACTATATGTAAACATGGAAATGAAAAAACCATCCTCGCCGTAAATGTTGATTGTTGATCCCAACCAGACGAATCCTGCAAAGACACTTATATTTCTATAAGGTGAATTATAAATCATGTGCATTGTTGGTTTTTGTTCAAGTTCAAACATATTTGTTTATATATTTTTTTTGTTTGCTCATACTTAACAAGACACAAATTTACATCCTGTTGACAGTGTGTATTTTGGAAATTTTCGTTCTATAAATAGTGGTCTGACCCCCCCCCCCCTCCCCCCCCCACGAAAAATATAAAATGAAGGGGTGATTATCCACTCTGCGTTACCTATGGTAACCTGGTAACCAGCCAGCAGGAGCAATGCAATCAAACTATTCTTTATTTACTCTGTTTCGGAGATATGGATTTTAAGCAATTATCATTCAACTTTGCGGAAATGTCAGGTATTGAAATAAGTTGCACTGATTGGCCCTTTCTCGAATTGCTTTGAGACTGACAACTTTTCTTTTCTTTTGTTAAAGAATAATGGTACAAAGACACTATTACACATTCTGGGTAAACACCTCAGGCGCATGCATTTCAATAAATGATTGAAAGACTATCAAAAAGTGCGCTAGTGTTTGGTTTCAAAGCGAACTCCGAGATAAAATCAATAGAGCCCATTTTTCATTTTTCTTTCAATTGATTTTTTCAACTTAACAGCTGGCTTAGTTCCTATCTTTGTGACCTTTTGTGGTTTAAAACGTAGCAGTTAAAAACAGCAAACCGTAAGGCAGAGGAAAATACTAAATATATAAGAAGATGCATATATTGATACATTTTTACCCTGTGTTGCTGTATGAACGTATGGTAGCGTGAATGATGTGCTTTTGAAACATATAAAAAGACGCAAGTAAGAAAGCAATACAAATAAGTGTTGATAACGTTTAAAACTGTTAACATATCTTATAAGTTTAGCAAAATCTATCAATTAAGTCTGATGATAAAACAATAATATCTTTGTGTTTATGTTCTCTAACCGAGCCTCTTTAAAATGAATAACATCTCTACCTAGTGACAATGGAAATAAAATGGTAACAAAATAAAATCTAAATACAGAATATACATGTACATTAAAAAATAAGTCAAATGTGTAGGATTGTATATATTTTAGTCACGAAGACCTCGGAATATCTAAAAACAAGCATTTTATGTCAACACCTTAAAACTTCCCACTATTTAATTTAAACTATTACATCATTTCAATGATTTGGACTATGTTGCAACCGGAATAGGATGCATAATGAACGATCCAAGATCGAAATATGCAATTAAATTCTTACCTACTTCCTGTTCAAGTCTAAAAGTGAATTTAAAAAACAAAATCAATGTAAAAAAACGTTCACAACATCAATTAAATAATAATACCAAGTAAAACATTTACAAACATTCAGAACTGCGATGTATGTGCAAATGGTGAAGAATGTTGATGCGCGGTACATTTTTGTCAAGTCGGAAAAGCTGAGGTATGCTGTCACTGTGAAGATTTTAAGATACACAATCCAGCGTACAATTACATTGTACTATATAACTAATTTCTTTTATTTTTTGTCAATGACATCAACTGTTTAACTTTGCGCCCCTTTCGAACATTGTGACGTTACAGCAACTTTACGTCAAACTTTGTTGTATGACATCCTTTTCCCCACAGCGCACTCGTGATAACGTGTAGAAAAAACGTGATTTTTGAAGTGAAATGTGTCGTGCGTATTTAATCAATTCCATTGATATAAAGAAAACTCAAATAAACGAACAATTCGACATAAAAATTGAAAAAAAAAACAAGTTTTAAGCGTATTGTAGACGTTTATAGCAAGAATAAGCTTTGTGGCAACGCACTTTGAAAAAAAATACGCACTTTGACATTTTTGTTTTCATAGTGCATTAATTATGGACCCAGTGAACTCACTTTGAAAAAAAAATTAAAAGTGCGTCATGAAGGTACCTCGACATTTTGTTAAGTATCGAGGCACTTAACGCGCTTTGAAAAATATATGTGGAAATCACAAACTTTTGAAATAAATTCCTATTCTGTTGACAGTATGATGATTTGTTAACACTAATGAATCTACTTTACCGTCTTAAAAAACGGGGAAAGGGCCGGGGGTTGGGGAAAACCAAAGTTACAGGTCAACTACCAGTACTTCATTTTCTTAGAAGAAGGTCCCCAACCCCTCTTGTTTTCCCTTTCAAAACATATATGATATTTAGTTTTATAGAGTACATGTATATGTATTTAACCAGAAAAAGAAAACACATTGCTGTAAATTAAGTACAGCGATATTGAAAAAAAAAACGAGCTGGTCAAGCACAAATTTTTCCAATGGTATGTTTAAGAATCTATTAGTATTTCAATATAGACCCTCTTCTCAAAAATGCATGTACATTGACAATGAACTTAAAAATAAGCATTCTGCTGCAAGTTTTTATTCGCACTGATCCTCTTAAATAGCATATTGTTTTTGATAACCATAAGTAACATATTCTTTTTTCACATCATGTTTGTTTTGAAACACTTGCAATTGACGACAATTGAAATATGTTATACATTATCTCCATTATCAATAGATAATTAAAAAAAAATGATCTTTAACAGCACAATGAACCAGATAATTAGAAAGTTTGCTGCATATACAAATACAAGTACATTTGTAAATGGGTTTGCTTAGAGAAAAGAAAATAAATATAATCGAAAAACTGTTAATCAAGTTAACTGAGATTGCAGTGGGTTTTTTTTCTAAAATGTATGCCAATAAGCTACACAAGATTTTAACAATTATTTATTGTTTCAATCTTATATTTTATTACGGCTTAGCCCTGAACATTTTTTTCAAAGTGCGTTAATATCGACGATATTAACGCACTTTGGAAAAGAAAATTCAAAGTGCGTTAATTTTGGGCCAAAATTAACGCACTTCGAAAACATTTTTAATAGTGCGCAATTTTAAAGTACGTTGTAACAAAGCTTGGCCGATCAAAAACTAACCAGATCAAATAAAGAAATGTTAATGCGATTTTTCATATCTTAACTATAAATGAACATGAAATGCTAAAAAATACGATTTTTTAACGGTTAAGGAACAAATTTGATAATTTTTCCATTGACCGACATATTAAAGGAAAAATTGACTGGAAAACTGTTTTATCAATGCGCTACGCATTCAATCGAAAAATTTTGAAATGTATTTATTAATAAAACATTTTCAAAATCCTAAAATTTTAAGTGCATTGCTCAAAAATGTGTGAATAATGTAAATGAAGCGCTTTTACGAATACAAATTAAAAAATTAGCAACAATACTCAAAATGGATTACAAAGCTAGAGAGCTGAATTTAATCAGAATTAAACAATAGTAGAGTTTTGAAAACTAAACCGGCTAAATTGAAAAAGAAAGGGAAATACATTTAATGGCTAGTAATATTATTTACTATGCGGCTAAATTTGTTAAAAATGGTATTGATAGGATCGATGAAATATGCAACTGGGCAATAACCATGCAAGAAGACGCAGCCGTGGACGTAAATAGTTGATATGTTGTCAAAGAATAATGTATATGGGCGACTTTTGTAAATTTTGTGGTAACCAAATAGTATCTAAGGTACTTAAATGTTATATATGTCGCTTGAATACAATGAAGGTGTTGATTCACTACACATATCTTTGCTTTAAGATGTTTATTTTTATCTCATCGTTTGATCAGCAGTATTACCCTGAGCGTATATAGTAAGGCCTATATGTTCATAATAACTATATGTAAACATGGAAATGAAAACACCATCCTCGCCGTAAATGTTGATTGTTGATCCCAACCAGACGAATCCTGCAAAGACACTTATATTTCTATAAGGTGAATTATAAATCATGTGCTTTGTTGGTTTTTGTTCAAGTTCAAACATATTTGTTTATATATTTTTTTTGTTTGCTCATACTTAACAAGACACAAATTTACATCCTGTTGACAGTGTGTATTTTGGAAATTTTCGTTCTATAAATAGTGGTCTGACCCCCCCCCCCACGAAAAATATAAAATGAAGGGGTGATTATCCACTCTGCGTTACCTATGGTAACCTGGTAACCAGCCAGCAGGAGCAATGCAATCAAACTATTCTTTATTTACTCTGTTTCGGAGATATGGATTTTAAGCAATTATCATTCAACTTTGCGGAAATGTCAGGTATTGAAATAAGTTGCACCGATTGGCCCTTTCTCGAATTGCTTTGAGACTGACAACTTTTCTTTTCTTTTGTTAAAGAATAATGGTACAAAGACACTATTACACATTCTGGGTAAACACCTCAGGCGCATGCATTTCAATAAATGATTGAAAGACTATCAAAAAGTGCGCTAGTGTTTGGTTTCAAAGCGAACTCCGAGATAAAATCAATAGAGCCCATTTTTCATTTTTCTTTCAATTAATATTTTCAACTTAACAGCTGGCTTAGTTCCTATCTTTGTGACCTTTTGTGGTTTAAAACGTAGCAGTTAAAAACAGCAAACCGTAAGGCAGAGGAAAATACTAAATATATAAGAAGATGCATATATTGATACATTTTTACCCTGTGTTGCTGTATGAACGTATGGTAGCGTGAATGATGTGCTTTTGAAACATATAAAAAGACGCAAGTAAGAAAGCAATACAAATAAGTGTTGATAACGTTTAAAACTGTTAACATATCTTATAAGTTTAGCAAAATCTATCAATTAAGTCTGATGATAAAACAATAATATCTTTGTTTTTATGTTCTCTAACCGAGCCTCTTTAAAATGAATAACATCTCTACCTAGTGACAATGGAAATAAAATGGTAACAAAATAAAATCTAAATACAGAATATACATGTACATTAAAAAATAAGTCAAATATGTAGGATTGTATATATTTTAGTCACGAAGACCTCGGAATATCTAAAAACAAGCATTTTATGTCAACACCTTAAAACTTCCCACTATTTAATTTAAACTATTACATCATTTCAATGATTTGGACTATGTTGCAACCGGAATAGGATGCATAATGAACGATCCAAGATCGAAATATGCAATTAAATTCTTACCTACTTCCTGTTCAAGTCTAAAAGTGAATTTAAAAAACAAAATCAATGTAAAAAAACGTTCACAACATCAATTAAATAATAATACCAAGTAAAACATTTACAAACATTCAGAACTGCGATGTATGTGCAAATGGTGAAGAATGTTGATGCGCGGTACATTTTTGTCAAGTCGGAAAAAGCTGAGGTATGCTGTCACTGTGAAGATTTTAAGATACACAATCCAGCGTACAATTACATTGTACTATATAACTAATTTCTTTTATTTTTTGTCAATGACATCAACTGTTTAACTTTGCGCCCCTTTCGAACATTGTGACGTTACAGCAACTTTACGTCAAACTTTGTTGTATGACATCCTTTTCCCCACAGCGCACTCGTGATAACGTGTAGAAAAAACGTGATTTTTGAAGTGAAATGTGTCGTGCGTATTTAATCAATTCCATTGAAATAAAGAAAACTCAAATAAACGAACAATTCGACATAAAAATTGAAAAAAAACAAGTTTTAAGCGTATTGTAGACGTTTATAGCAAGAATAAGCTTTGTGGCAACGCACTTTGAAAAAAAATACGCACTTTGACATTTTTGTTTTCATAGTGCATTAATTATGGACCCAGTGAACTCACTTTGAAAAAAAAATTAAAAGTGCGTCATGAAGGTACCTCGACATTTTGTTAAGTATCGAGGCACTTAACGCGCTTTGAAAAATATATGTGGAAATCACAAACTTTTGAAATAAATTCCTATTCTGTTGACAGTATGATGATTTGTTAACACTAATGAATCTACTTTACCGTCTTAAAAAACGGGGAAAGGGCCGGGGGTTGGGGAAAACCAAAGTTACAGGTCAACTACCAGTACTTCATTTTCTTAGAAGAAGGTCCCCAACCCCTCTTGTTTTCCCCTTCAAAACATATATGATATTTAGTTTTATAGAGTACATGTATATGTATTTAACCAGAAAAAGAAAACACATTGCTGTAAATTAAGTACAGCGATATTGAAAAAAAAAACGAGCTGGTCAAGCACAAATTTTTCCAATGGTATGTTTAAGAATCTATTAGTATTTCAATATAGACCCTCTTCTCAAAAATGCATGTACATTGACAATGAACTTAAAAATAAGCATTCTGCTGCAAGTTTTTATTCGCACTGATCCTCTTAAATAGCATATTGTTTTTGATAACCATAAGTAACATATTCTTTTTTCACATCATGTTTGTTTTGAAACACTTGCAATTGACGACAATTGAAATATGTTATACATTATCTCCATTATCAATAGATAATTAAAAAAAAATGGTCTTTAACAGCACAATGAACCAGATAATTAGAAAGTTTGCTGCATATACAAATACAAGTACATTTGTAAATGGGTTTGCTTAGAGAAAAGAAAATAAATATAATCGAAAAACTGTTAATCAAGTTAACTGAGATTGCAGTGGGTTTTTTTTCTAAAATGTATGCCAATAAGCTACACAAGATTTTAACAATTATTTATTGTTTCAATCTTATATTTTATTACGGCTTAGCCCTGAACATTTTTTTCAAAGTGCGTTAATATCGACGATATTAACGCACTTTGGAAAAGAAAATTCAAAGTGCGTTAATTTTGGGCCAAAATTAACGCACTTCGAAAACATTTTTAATAGTGCGCAATTTTAAAGTACGTTGTAACAAAGCTTGGCCGATCAAAAACTAACCAGATCAAATAAAGAAATGTTAATGCGATTTTTCATATCTTAACTATAAATGAACATGAAATGCTAAAAAATACGATTTTTTAACGGTTAAGGAACAAATTTGATAATTTTTCCATTGACCGACATATTAAAGGAAAAATTGACTGGAAAACTGTTTTATCAGTGCGCTACGCATTCAATCGAAAATTTTGGAAATGTATTTATTAATAAAACATTTTCAAAATCCTAAAATTTTAAGTTCATTGCTAAAAAATGTGTGAATAATGTAAATGAAGCGCTTTTATGAATACAAATTAAAAATTAGCAACAATACTCAAAATGGATTACAAAGCTAGAGAGCTGAATTTAATCAGAATTAAACAATATTAGAGTTTTGAAAACTAAACTGGCTAAATTGAAAAAGAAAGGGAAATACATTAAATGGCTGGTAATATTATTTACTATGCGGCTAAATTCGTTAAAACTGGTAGATAGGATCGATGAAATATGCAACTTGGCAATAACCATGCAAGAAGACGCAGCCGTGGACGAAAATAGTTGATATGTTGTCAAAGAATAATGTATATGTGCGACTTTTGTAAATTTTTTGGTAACCAAATAGTATCTAAGGTACTTAAATGTTACATGTGTATATTTGCCGCTTGAATACATTGAAGGTGTTGATTCACTACACATATCTTTGCTTTAAGATGTTTATTTTTATCTCATCGTTTGATCAGCAGTATTACCCTAAGCGTGTATAGTGAGGCCTATATGTTCATAATAACTATATGTAAACATGGAAATGAAAACACCATCCTCGCCGTTAATGTTGATTGTTGATCCCAACCGGACGAATCCTGCAAAGACACTTATATTTCTATAAGGTGAATTATAAATTATGTGCATTGTTGGTTTTTGTTCAAGGTCAAACATATTTTTTTATATATTTTTTTTGTTTGCTTATACTTAACAAGACACACATTTACATCCTGTTGACAGTGTTTATCTTGGAAATTTTCGTTCTATAAATAGTGTTAATTGAAAACAGTAGAACAAAAATTGATGCAGGTGTATGTATTTAAGAAACTTTTCGACCAATCGCATGTATCTTGTCAAAGTGATAAATATTAAATGATTCATGAAGCATTCTTTATTTTTCGAATCTTGTTTCCATTTAACGCAGAACAATTCAGGCGATTGCAAAAAAATTCACTTGGTTATTGTGTGTTAAAGAAAAAAAATTAAAAGATCATTCTTATAATACATTTTTCTAATAAAAGCAAAATAAAATAGCTTATCTGTTTGTTTCTGTAATTGTGTAACTCCGCACAAGATATAATTACTAATACTATTTAATTATCCTGTTTTGAAAAGTTTTCGTTCTATGTATTATTTATACACATTAAATATTACATTAGTCGGTTATTGAAAAAGTTATTATAATCTAAAATTATGTGGTTTTTCTGTCCTTAAATAAAAATGGTATAAGATGAATATATCTTCTTTTACAGGATAGGATACAGAGTATAGAATATGATTGTCAACGTTCACGATAGCGCTGTAACTGTTATAGTCTTCCATTAAGATGGAATAAAAGATTATCATAGAATGGCTGACGTCCTGTGATCCGTACATCCCGAGTTTGAATCCTGTAGCGGCTTTTGTTCTGAAATACTGAATAGATTAAAAAAAATATATATATATATTGTTATCCCCAAACTGCAAATCGTTTGCTTTTTCGACAATTTATACAGTTTATACATCATTATTTCTTCCATACTCAATTTTTTTCTGTTAATTTGTTTTTTTTTTTTTCATGTGTGTAATTCCACATTAAAGTATTCATGCAGCAGACTTGCACGATATTTGATTTAAAATTCACAACCTTTGGAAGACACACAATTAAAATCGATGAATGGGAAATATGTTGAATATGTTTATTCAGTCGTGACACATTTTTGGTTCTTAACACTCTGAATAATCCACATGAACGACAATACATCTTAAACAGATTAACGATGGAACGTGTTGACATCTTTTCTCCGTTTTGGTTACTTTCATGTCTGTTGTTATGCAAAATATCTGTATACCTTACATTTTAACCACTTATTGAATCCAGACGAGCCTGATAAGAAGTTTAAAAAAAAAATATAAATTTTGAGATTTCTACATACCATTGATTAACATCGGTTGAACCCAGAAGGCATTTTTGAGTATCGGAAATGTAGAGAAAATGTGCTGCATAAATATCTTGAGACAGAGTATTATGAAACTGTATATCATTACTTTTCAAGAGTAATGATAATATCTGTGAAAAATTAGTTTCATCAATGCATACAAACCATTCTTTTTTTTCAGAAAAGAAAGCGCTAAAAACATGACAACCATGACAACAAGACCGAAACCCCAAACTCGAGCTCAAGAAAAGGACATACATGTGTATGATAGCGATTTTGAGTAAATACTTTTTATACACGTCAACAATATTAATGTACTGTTAAAGCTCGTTTTATTTTAATTTTTTTTTAATTGTTTTTGGTTTGACATATCATTAGATTATCATTAGATTACCACTTAAAATATCAGAACATGTTCATTTGTCGCGAGGTTCCACTCCAGCGACCACAAATTTTCTTATTATTTGACTGTGGTATATCACTGATGCTTGCACGTGTCTTTTGAATGGATGGTGTTAATTGATTTATCATTTGAACAATCATCCAGGTCAGCTATAAAATAGCCATTATCAACAAAAGTATGTAAAAGACATACATTTAAGTAAAAAAATGAAACATTTAATAATTTTATAATAATTAAAAAACAGTTTACATTTACAAATGCAAAGAATGCAAAAATAGAAAAAAAGTTTAAATGTTATTTTTTAATCCACATACAAAAGACATTTTAAGTCAAAATATCCGTAGTCATCTTTTGTCAACTAAGATGTGTCAAAATTGCCCTTAATGGCTGTGACACATTGTATCATTTCAAAAGCAGACATCTTCTGAATCACAGTTTCAATTATCCATCATATCATACTGTTTGATAGTTTTAAATGCCAGGTATAATTGGGTTAGTCCCTTGGTCGTGTTTTTAGACGAGCGTCCCAAAAATTGATCATAATGGCCTGTGTTATCTTTGAAAAACTGATATTATTTTACTCGTAAATGTCAGTCCTCGTCTGTGGATCGCAGATGAAGGGTTTTACAGTTGTTAAATGTCCTACTAAGCGAGAGGGAGTTTTGGGATCCTAAGATGTTTTGTTGACACATTAAATTTTCATTTTTATATGTTTTTGGCTCATCTTGCTTTTTATGGTGCCAATATCTTTATTTGTGGCGATATGCATCTACGTATCCTGAGTCTTCATTGCTTGAGTAAATATAATATTACTGGAAGACAAAAAATTACAGTCAGGCCTTCCAACTTCATGTTTCAGAAATCGGAATATATCTGCAAGAGTTCTTGCTGAGTATAAATCGTCTATTCTATTGCTCGCTTCCATTATGAAATGACACTAATATGTGTTAAAAGTTAAAGAACTGATGAACTGCAGATCCTTTGCAAGAGAAACAATGACTGACCAATTTGTCTAGGTATCGGAGCACTGTTTAGGTTTACTTTGTGGTCGCGCTGACCGTAAAGTACAAGATATGTTAACTATGACATTACACAAAACAGCAGGTCTTCGAAAATGCTAATAAATAAAGTAATTTCCAATTGCTTTGGGTACAAAAACATTAAACTACATTAAAAACTACATATGCGTACAACTTTGTAGCCAAATAAGTCCAACAACGATAAATAAAAAAAAAAAGGACTGATCGCGGTGCACTTGTCGGCGTGACTTCATATTGTAAATGTTGACGCCTAGTAATGTGTAGAGAGAAACGGATCATTAATTCTTTAACATGAGAAAATGCATTTTATAAATGAACGGAGCATAATCATAAAACAATTATTATGCCATTAAATACTATCATCTATCCTTGTTTTGATTTGCCATGTATGTTTTTTTAGAGCGTGTATTATTTCTTTTCTATAGTGTTTAATGTACACGTTCGATGTGTTTGACATTGGGAAGCCTATCTAAATCTGCTTTTTCACAAGAGCATGCACTTATCAGATCATTCGATATTTTGGATTAAATTAAGGGAATGTTGAATTTATTAAATAGTGCTGCTGCTTCAATGAAATCCACAGAATGAGTTAATAAAACATTAAGCGAAGGTAATCTAATTTCAACCGGAGTTCATTTCTTTGATTTTCATTTCAAGGGAAGATGGACTCTATACAAAGTAGCAGCACTTTTCAGAATATACAGGAAACGTAGAATTTAATTATCATTTAGAATTTTAATTCAAAAAAGAGTATGCCCTTGTAATATTGAAATTTGTTTATGACCTCGATTCGGGAGAATTTTCAACACATATCACGTGACTATCAATTCGGGGCCACACTAAGTGTCATACAATGTAGCATTTACTGTACGGTTTCAATTAATATTACATTTATATTATGGTAAAATAACTTTACATTAATATTCTGTAATATTAGATGCATCGTTTTATGAACGTTTAAAGTCGCTGATATTTTCATAGTAAGCCTTAATAGTGCTGCGATGTACCTTGCACAAGCTCACTTGTCCCAAGTAGAAATATTCCACCTGGTATTTTCTCATATTACTTAGGGAGATTTTTGGGGTCGTATAATTTTTAACATTATTTTTTGAATGTCCACAAAAAAAATGTTTTTCCTCTAACATAGTGTATACTACTTTACAATTTGACCTGAGTGAATATATCTCAGAAGACTGAGGACTGTTTATCTAATTACAGTCCTTACCAATCATATCCTGATAAGTTTGGTTATTCAATCTAGAAACAAAAACGATTGTTACACGGTTGCCAAAAAAATCAATTGGTAAAGTGTTAACGTGATGCAATTGATTTCCTTTACTTCTTTATCATTTTTTAAACAGTTGCTTTACATTGTACGTTAGGATATAATCTCCTAAACGTTAAAGGGAAATTTAATATGAATGCTACCACTAACTATCAGCCTCCAAGTAATATCATGCATGGGCTAATTTAACCGTACGCTAATTAACAAGATCCTCGCTTATTGCAACAAATTTACAGTTACTTCATGAGCATCTTTTACAATTGTATGCTATGCTATTGTAAGCGATTTTAGTGGCATGCTATGATATTTCAATGCAATGCTTAAGATTTGTATTCCATGCTATCAGAAATTGAAATAAAGGGTTTAATGATATGGTATAATATGCTATGGTATGCTATGAGATTTGAACAAAAACACCTCCATACACAGACGACTTCCACACATTTCGAAAAAATAAGAACAATGTGAACATTAATTTTTTCAAAAAAAATCGCTTAAAACTGAGTTAAAATATTGATGTATGCTATGGTATGCTACAGTGTATGACGAATGACATTGCATGCTATGATAAGAGATTCCAATGCTATGGTATGCGATTTCAATGCTATGATATGCTGTGGTGTACATGTTGTAAAAGATATTCTTGAACTGACTGTATGTCCGTTATTTTCGATTCCACTCTACATTTATGTATTTTTTCTGTAGCTTTTCAGAGAGCAATTTCGGCCCTCTAATGAAAAAAGGTCCGGTTTGTCAACAATTGTTATTCTTTATTAATTTGCAACGGTTTGGTAACGATAAAGATATGGGGAAAACCCGAGAATATAATTTGTTTACGATGTCGGCGAAAACTAAAAATACATTTTATGAGCCACTTTTTGTCAAAATGTGCATAGATGAGAACTTTAATGCACATTCTATATTTTTTGATAATGTTGCAGATACCCTAACAGGTACATCAAACTTCAAATGGATCTAAAAGAGTTTTATACGTTGATGCAAGACTTTGTCAAAAAGGATGATTTTAACATGCATATTAGGACAGATGGATTTAATATGGATACAATTGAAGACAAGTTGAAGTCAGGAAAGAATGATGTCATGAAGACAGAATGCACTATTGTGATTGCAGGTGAGATGAAAAATTAACAAAACCTGAGTATAATAAAGACGATATATATATATATATATATATATATATATATATATATATATATATATATATATATATATATATATATATATTTGGTTTTCCAAATTTTACATCAAAACCTTACTTTATAGTAGACAGAGAATCGCAGTAGGTTACAATCTGGATTTTACAATATTGGTATGACATAGGAATTTATATATCCAGTAATGATATTTCTCTACTTCGCTATTTTAAAACATATCAATTAATTTAGATTGTCTTTGTTTTGATTGACTGGTTGAAGTGCCTCTCCTTTGTTTCTCCACCTTTTTTTAAAAACTAAAACAAGTTATATTGTAGAAACAGAAGCCACTTGGTATTAAAATCAATTATTTATTAACTAATGTTTTAAAGATTCCAACATTTTTGACAGACCATACCGAATAACTTTACACTAAATATGATTTTCACGGAAATATGTATTCTGGGTGTACTTGCTTTAAAGCTTTTGGCGTGAAAAAGTAATCTATCAACATATCTATTTTACCCTTTTTCTTAGGATATTATTCCATGTAATAAATAACATTAATTTAAGTTTAAGGGGTACACATTAGTAAGAGGGGAGAGCGAAATAACCAGGATGAAACGTATTTTTTTATGATTATGTATTGTTAGAATGTATCTCTATAATTCAGAACTAGGTTTCCCATGATTAGGCCCATTAAGTGCCAAGTATAGGACTACCTTTTATTGTGTTGCTTACTCTGAGGGTAAGGCATCATCCGATTTTAAAACGAATTTAAGTTTTGTATTTAGCTCTGCAAACTCTACAATACACAATATAATCTTATCTTTTGTATATAGTAAAAGAGATAGCATTTTGTTGCTCAATCTCGATGGTATCTTTATTTTCAATACCATTAATAACAATCTCCAAATTGGGGGGGGGGGGACTCCAATTAACTCATATGACCAGCAAACCCTGAGAGTTTAACAAAAATGCCTGCTGCGAGAAAAAAGGAAATTAACTGCAATCAATATTATGTTTACATCTTTACTATTCAACAATGTAACTGAGATAAATTCTACTTATAATTTGTTGTTTTTTTTTAATAAATTATGAATAATGAAAATTTACAAAAAAATAGGTATGTTTTATTTTTATTTTGCATTTAAATTCATGTAGGTTACGTTACTACTTTTATTTTTATTAATTTATCATAATTCATTATTCAATCACATGCTGTGCTCGCCCCAACGATCTCACCATGAAACATATTAGTTAACGTGAAAGTATGATCATTTAAACTGGATGTATTTTAACAGTAATATTATAAGATGATGGTTTTAACAATTATAACAAATATAATTTTCATCATTAGGAGAAACAAGTGCTGGGAAATCGAGCGTTATAAATCTGATTCTTGGTGAAAAAATACTACCATCCGGTATCAGAGCATCTACTTCAAGAGTGTGTAGAGTCAAATATTGTGAACGGTTTATGATATCTACCAGAGACAGCAAAGGCGAAGAACTAGAAAATATGTCATTTGAAAACGTAAAAGACATGGCAGGAAGTTTAAAATTGCTCGCTATGACAAACGATAAGAAAATCAGTTGTGTTGATATATATATGCCAGTCCCGTTACTACAGGTAAGTTCAAAAACCGCATTTAAGTAAATGATTGTAAATGCATAGAAAAAAATATTCTGCAACTGTACTATCCAACATAATTTTGTAAGAGACAAACCGATATCAGGAAGATAAAAAAATATCAAATGTTTGTAAAGTATCATTCTTTCTCATTAATTAGGGAAACGTTATGATCGTTGATACACCTGGTTGCGGAGATATGGAACAAAAAGAAGTCGCAGACAAGATGATGTCTTACCTTCCAAATGCATTGGCATTTGTTTTTGTAATAAATGTTTCAAATGCTGGTGGATTACAAGATGACAGGGTACCTAGTTAAAAAAATGGCAATGTGTTTGGCGTTATTTTGAATTTCTTTTCAAAAACATTCGAGCAAACTGTCAGTAAAAGATAATGTTGTAATGCACATCTAGTTTTATTTGCCAGAGCAAGTCACTCCTATATTTTTAATATATTTTTGTTCTTCTTATAACAAAGCTTTAATTTTGTTTTGACTAATAAATGACTGTATTTGCAGTATATTGGCTTACGTCATTTTTCAGATTCTTCCTGTTCTTTCTAAAGTGAAAAATTCTATGCATGAAATGGTAAGCTTTAGTCCAGAGGATGTTATTTTCTTGCTGAACAAATGGGATACTATATCTCATGAAGATGATGACCAACTTGAAAAGTTTATTGAGGACACAAAAAAATGTTTGCATCAATGGTGGAGAGAAGTAGATGATTCGTGCATTTTTAAGGTTTCTGCAAGCAAGGTATTTAGTATATTATTTATCGGTTGAAACAAACACTCATGCTGAAAAAAAAATATTGTAGATACATTCCACTTATCAAGCCAACATTTTTATTGCATAACTTGGCAACCTTTAACTTTCAATGGAATTGAATCAACTTTACCGTTTTTATTTAAACTGCACACGGGCAACAGTAAGGCATTTTGAGGTGCGTTTTGACAATTTCCTTCATCTAAAATACCAATAATTAAATTTCGTGAAATGCTATTGCCATTGTAAATTAACATATAGACACGTAGCATCACGGTGAGGGGGTGGAGATTTTTGATTGACGTAGTAACTCTTTTGTCTTAGCTTTTGGATAAGACAGCCCCTTTTTCTAGTTCAAACAATACAA
The DNA here is from genome assembly GCA_015776775.1 of Magallana hongkongensis. Lineage (NCBI taxonomy): Eukaryota > Metazoa > Mollusca > Bivalvia > Ostreida > Ostreidae > Magallana > Magallana hongkongensis. The sequence goes on from VIAA01000032.1 coordinate 190,509, forward strand.
TGTGCCGAGCGCTGTTTTTTCTTTTTCTTTTTGATAACCCGGCCGTACGATGACTGAACTTTACGCAAGATATGCACTGTACATGTATCAAGCTTGAGAAAAACTTAAACCAAAAGGATCATTGCCTGGCCAAAAAACATTATTAATTTCAGTATTTATCTTACACCGAAATCACTTAGCAGATGATGAAATTCAAAAATATAGTCTATGTTAACCCACCCACCCCTATTACTTTCATGCGGTTGTACGTATTGAGCATTTATTTTCTGTAGCAAAATTGATTTTTTTCAGGACTTACTAGGAATTTCATTTTCGAACCTAATTTTACTTTTACGTTTATTTAAAGTATGAATTGCATTAGTTATCAAATCTTTTTATTTTAAATGCAGGTTTTACAGAAAGAACAATCGTATATCTCAGTGTTTGAGAAGTTTCGTGAGGCTCTGAAAGAGGTTATCACTAGGAATAAAAACAAACGAGTGAAGTTCCACCTAGGGTAATCTCCATTCTAAACGCCATATACCAATACACATATGTTTCGTCACACGAAGCTTAATATCCTAAACTGTCAACATCCACTATGAATAACAATATCACTGAACACGCATGTTTTATAAACCTAAATTGAGACTTACAATAATATTACACGTTTGCATTCCGACTTTAGGAAGGAGTCCTCTCGTTATCAAGCATACTCTTTTTAATAATAAATTTATGAAATTTTGACAGAGTAAAAAAGATCATATTTAAACAATAAAATGCTTTCTTTGGTGATTAACGCGGGTTATGTAAATTGTTTCTGCTATGATTGCTACCTTCATCACACGAATAAAACATCAAAGAAAGCATTTTATTGTTTATATTAACATCTTTCTTTTAGCCAATTGATAAATTGATTATGAAAAGTAGCTAAAATTCACTTAATTACTGTTAATGTACGTAAGTACGTTTACTAAAAGAAACAGCCAAATCGTCTCCAGTGAGACTTTGATTTTGACATCGTCATGACTATTTCGTGCAGTTCGTGATTTTTCCGAGGTAGTTGTAGGTCTCGACCAATCGATAAACTGGGCGTGTCAAGTTTGCTCCTGTCACTTTCTTGTCAGTTTCAGCCGCTGTAGATTTCGACCAATCAATAAACGGGGCGTGTAGATTTCAATAGATTTCAATCTGGCTGTTTCTATAGAGCTATTATTTAACTATATGTTTCCGTAAGAAACAGAGGGAATAATACTTGGTATATGTAAATATAACCAAATGATTCTATTAGTTTAATAACATTTGACCTGTTTGTTTTACATAAAGGTCAGGTCGAGGTCACTCCCTTTTTTCTCAATTTAAAGGATGATACAATTAAATGGCGGAAACAAATAAATGTAGTTCTTTTCAATTATGTAGACATCTGTTAAAGATATGAAGCTTCTATTCTTCAATGAAATGATAGAATATTAGAATGTACATTGTATATCAGCTTATACTGCTTAATAGAAATAAATACTGAAACTAAAATTGATTTTGCTTAGCTCACATTTCCTTTAATGTTCTTAAATTTTGAAGATATTGTAATTATTTTTATATGCTTCTAATTTTAAAATATTTCTTATTTTAATGTATTAAAAAGACTTCATATAAAGATATAAAATCACATAAAAGCTAATATATTGACCATTTAATAAGAGAGAAAAACTGATTTTAGTATATGTTTAATTTCCCTCTCACAAAAATCAATGTATAGAATGGGCGCTTAAAAAAGCTTATAAAAAAGTAATTTGATAGGCAAATATTATTTTTAAAACCAATTCTGAAACTCAAGTATCATATCATTAGTTCACATTACGTAAGAAAAATCCAACATTAATGTGATTGTCTAAAAATACTAAAACAGACTCATTAATCTACAGCAATTCTGAATTGATATTTCCCTACGACAATATTCCGCCAAAAATATAGTTCTTGTTAGATTCTAAATATTGAATACTATTTGTAAGTTGTATGATAGAAAAAAAGAATGAAAAATGTACTATTTTAATTTCCTCTCATCTTGATTCAATAAACAATTAATAAATTTTATATTTGACAAGTCGAAAACCAGAAAAGAATCTTCCCTTAAACGGTGAGTGAACGGTGAGCATACTCTGTACGAACGGTGAGCGCACTATTAGCGAACGGTGAACGCACGCTGAACGGCGTTTGTTGAACGCTAATGAACAGTAAACGATTATAGAACGCAGAGCGCAAACGGAACGCAAAGAAAACAGTAAACGCAAAGTGAAGAATATGTGAACGCTTTGTGCGTTAAACTACATGGTCAGTGCTGCTATCATTAGAGCAGACAAACCAATCCTATCTTATCCAACATCCTGCAAATAATAGCAATCATATTATATCTTATAGCGAGCGCAACAAGATTCATAGACAACGTGTACGAACGGGGGAAATTCAAGTAGAAATATGCCAGTGTTCAAACAAATTCTTGTGGACCCGCGTGAAAAAGCTTTACATATCTCAATAATCCTTTGTTGTGCATCGCCACATGATGGAACAGGAGGCGTTTCCGAGAATTATTTTAATCGTTTACATCTATTTCATCTAACAATAAGAAAACACTAAAATAAACAACACATATGCTTAAGTAAAAAATGTACCTATCTGAACTTTTGCTGACATATGACGTCGTTTTTTTCCCCCGAAATTATCCAACAATTTACAAGAATTGTCGAGCGAATAAGAACATTAAGTATGTGACGTCACAGTGACTTCGCGCTGTAATGTCCGGCGATAGATTTAGAGGTGGATCAAACATCTGTACTGGATGTAACATGTAGTAAGTACTCAATATCAGTGTAACGGCGACTCTTTGGCTGATTAGTTTTGTTTAGATATATTTTGTGGGGCAAAGTAACTACATATGCAAGTTCCATGCTTAATTTCCTGTCATTTTGATCCAGCTGCAGTACGCAAACATTAGATAGGTGACAAAAAATATTTTTAAAAAATGTCTACAACACATACAACCTACTCCGGATATATTGAAATTCAGGGGACCATGCAAATTATTTCAATATATCCGTATTTCAATATAAGCGAAATTGACTGACGTGAAGCCGCCATTTTTGAAAGTTCAATCCCGATGTAAGCATAGAAAACCAAATCCGAACAAATTATTAGATCATCATTTATCTATTACAATAAACGGATTACATGGAACATTAGTCCCTGAAAGTTTGATTAAAATTATATCCGAAAGTTTTGTAAGTTTCGTTTTGTTACTATCTTAAACCTCATCATAATCTCGGATCGCATTCTTTTACGTTTTAGAAAAACGTTAGACAAAAATCACCACACTCAAACGCTTCAAATTTTGCTGAACGCTGCTTGTATATCATCGTAAGTGTACACGCGATAATCTCAAAATCCTTAGCTATTTCGTATTTTGGCTTTGCTCTTTCATCAATAGCCATAACTAGTTTGTATTTAGCGTCCGGAGATAAGGTATTTCTTTTCCGTGGGGTTTCCATATTACGTCTAGCCTCAATACATCCGTATTCGTAAAAACAAAAAATTAATAGTGAATAAATTTTACTTTTTAATAAAAGTACAAAAACACGAGTACAAGAGAACTTATCAATTTACACCTTTGTATATCAACCGGTCAGTCTGGCATAATTACTGTCACCAACCGTGACGACAGCCGCCAGGGAGAACTTCAATATAACCGAACCAAAATGAAAAATAACACAGACAAATAATTAAATGTTTACTGATTTAAATGGTCATCATTAAAACGTATGACTGTATTTGCATAAAAAATCGAACGGCTTCGTATTTATCAAAATATTAAATAAGCCTGTTTACATTTAATTTATGTTAGGTGTTCGTTTGTTTAGAGTATATGTCCATAGCAGGACAATTGGAATAAATTTTCTAGAACTTCAAGTTCCTTGTGGTGGTAAAAGTTTTCGAGACAAAGCCAAAGTTTTTAGGTTGGTCCACGTGTTGCATTTATCTTTGGTTCCTTCTGCGCCCTCCCCAACGTTTACGCCGTAATAAACATAATAATTAAGGTCTTCCGTTGGAAACGGAATACCTTTCTATTATTATGAAAGTTAAGATTATAAGGGTCTTCCGTTTCCAACGAAAGACCCTCTTGTTTTTCTTCGAAATTTTAAGGACCAATATAGCATCACCAGCGCTACATATTATTAAATTATTGATTGATGACGTCACTTCTAGTTTCAGATATTGACGATTTTATAAATTTTTAAGGGTCATTTTGTCCACGTATCTCCTCCGAAACTAATCAAGACAAAAGCTTGGAATTTTCAGGAATTGTAGATGAATGTATGCAGATGTACTCCCTTGCTTCCATTAATTAAAATTGCTCAAGGCCTTGAAGCTCGCCCGAACGTGAAAACTAGCACCAAAATTTTAGAACATTTTCTGAAATAACTTTTGATGCATACAAACGTTGCTCAAAATAATGTTCTGTACAACATACCACCTTAATTTTTTTGTTGATGGCCCCATTTAGGAGTTAAAGGGTTGACCCCTAAAACACATTTGTACAGATATCTCGAGAACGGTTAACACAGTGTTAACACTTGTTGAACAAAATATGTTTATATTTGCAAGACCTTTAATTTGATTATACGAAAAAGGGGTTGGCCCCTCAAATTTGGGACCAGGAAGGCTCTAATGTCTTCTTATAATAACTCTTTACTGAACAAAAATTTGTTATTAATCATTGAAGCAAAAATGTTTTCTGTACAACTGTTTATTTTTACAGTACCATACCTACGTCATATGTTACGTAATCAGGGGTTTCAAGTTGCCAGAAGTTTAACACTTTTATCATTTATATCTAAAAAAGGAGAAATATTTTGAAAAGCAATGTAGAACAAATCATGTTTAGAAGAATGTTCCCAAAAATGTGACAACTTAAATTTTGTTGTTTGTGGCCCCGATCAGGAGTTAAAGGGTCGGCCCTTAAAACACAATTGTTCAGATATCTCGAGAACGTTTAACAATTCGTGAATACGTGATGAACAAAATGTGTTTATATTTACAATACCTTTTATTTGATATCAAGAAAAAAGGGCTGGCCCTTCAAATTAGGGTCTAAAAGGGCTACTAAGTCTTTTAATAATAATTTTTAAAGCGATAATTTGATATTTATCATTAAACAAAAACTAAGAACTTTTTCAGCTTTATCTAACGTTGAAATTCGTTTTAAAATCGGACGATATACTACAGAAAAATTCATATCGTGCTCATTTCTGAACGGTTTTTGCTCAAATTTACAGGATTATTGACCTTTACAAAACACTTTATCTTAAGCAATCCATAAAATTTAAAATTTCCTTTCCATTTCCACTTGGAAAATATTTAGGGCCTTAGGTTTCCAGACAAAGGCTCCAAAACTATAATAGCAGGGAATTGGAATCCAATGAATTTGAATAAGAGAGACATTGTTGTTGTGCACATCAGTTTTTGTTTTTAGATTACGTTATTTTTATTTAGGAAAAGGTAGGGGTCAAAAATCGGGATTCCAAAAAGTGCGAAAATTTAGACATATTTTCCTTTATATCCTTTAATAAAAAATATTTTGTTAAGATATGTAGAATAAATGTTGTGCGGAATATCAAGGGTTTTCATTTTACATCAATAAAAATGGGATGGTCCCTTAGATTAAGGGCCAAAAGCCCCTAAAAGTGTTTGCTTAATAACTCAAAACGGTTAGGATTTTGATATGGCTGTTGCTAGGAAAGCTGTTTGTTGAAATCTCATAAAGGTCGTTACAATATTATTTTGTAAGTGACCTGTGTAGTATGAGTGTAAAAAGCTTTACATGTTAACATGTACCTGTTTTCATTTGACAAGTTAACGAAAGTCTTTGTGCGTACAAAGGGCATAACATTACTGCAGAAAGCATGCTGGTTTATACAGGAGGCATTAATTCATAAGATTTTTTTTTTATTTGAATAAATGCTTTTAAACGTCATTGATGTAAAGTTCTTATAGTGCACAATCCTTAAAAACGGGAATTGTGGAAACAAAACATTCTTTTTCTTTTCTAGTAAAACACAACATATGGAATTTAAAAAAATCTATGATTTACATTTTAGTTATAAACTCCATGCATTTAAAATCTACCTTGAATCAGAGCTCTGTGTGTGTGTACCATTACGTAATCTCGCGCGCGGCCGAGAAAATCGGTCACCATGGTCGCGACTATAGTTGCGTCTCTTATATATGAGTTTATTTAGCCGCGAGCTCAAGAATTAGGTCTTTCCACCTTTCAGGTGAAAGACCTCTTGTTTTCTTTTTGTTTTTTATTCTTCTTCTTTTTTTTTTCTATTTAGCTCGGTGTGACTTTTTTATTATTAGAGTTATCCAAACAATTTAAACTTTATGTAATTGTTCATTAAAAGTTATGGTACCAATTGACCCTGTGTCAAAGAACTCCCAGAACTTACAGAGTTATTGCCCTTTGAGAAGGAAATGCTTGTTATCGCTACTCCTCTGAAAGATTCGGAACTTTTACCAATGTCTTAATTACACTTAGAGGGTTCTTCAATTTATTGGAACTTTTACCAATGTCTTCATTACACTTAGAGGGTTCTTCAATCTATTCATATCAAAAAGATATGAGGCCCCCTTGTAGTAGTTATTGCCCCTGAAAGTATTTAAATTTTCATAAAATCACTACAAACTTCTTTATTATTTATCATAGAGACTTCGGACCACTTGGGATGGAAGCGTCTACCTTGGCCGAACAAAATGACATAAAGGTCAAAGGTCAAGGTCGATTGAGAAGCTGTTAATTAATGAGTTGTTATATCTCTTTTGTTTAGGGTGGTTTTATGGATTTAGTAGGACATCTTAAGACAATGACTTAAGATGTCAGAGACTTGGAACTTTTACCAATGTATTCAGTACACTTAGAGAGTTCTTCAATTTTTTATACCGAAAGGATCTGAGGCCCCCTTCTAGTAGTTATTGCCCCTGAAAGTTTTTAAATTTCTATAAAATCATTTCCAACTTTTTTATTATTAGTCGTACAGACTTAAGACCACTTGGAATAGAAGCATCTACCTTGGCCGAACAAAATGACATAAAAGTCAAAGGTCAACGTCATTTGGAAGTCCGTTAATTAATGAATTTTCATATCATTTGAATTGCAGAATTATAGTAAGGGTTTCAATAGCTTGCTGGATTGCGCAATAAGATATTCAATTGGGTCAGCCAGGTATCACATCAGGTCCTGTGGTTACTCAAGTGGAACTTGTTTATACAGTAAACCCATTCATTTTGTACAAAGACAGATAGCCTCTAGAGCACTCTCTTCTATTGTTAGTTAAATCTATTTAAAAAGGCCGAGGGCAATAGATCATACTGAGCTGTTCCCTGCACCAATTGGCCTCGGGCAATAGATCATACTGAGCTGTTCCCTGCACCAAGAGAAACAATTATGGTCTATTGACTGTTCAAGCATTAAATAATTGTTTTATTACCTAATTCCTTTTTTAGTTTTCTAGGTTTACAATTTGCATATTGCAGATGGTTATTTTGTGCCATTATGCAATATACTCAGATTTTTTTCATCTTTAACATGCACCAAACTTGTTGCATGCATTACAACATCTCAATTTAATATCACTATACACAAAGAAGGAGGATTCTTCAACCCATTAGATTTTAAATAGTCTTTTACCTTATATGAGGCTTTAAAACTGTTGATTATTTGATACTCCATTTTGATAACATTGAATTTGGTTTCACCAAGTACTAAAAACAGCGTCTGTGTAAAGGAATATACATTCCCTGAGAAAGGATGTAACATTATAACATACACGCCCTCTGATATACGTTGCCGGTGTAACGAAGAATTTTGACCCGGGTTGAAAATTGACCCGGGGGTCATTTTTCCACGTTGAATAATGAGACGAAAGGTGTTGAATAAATACCCTAATCCGTTGAAAATTGACCCGCATCGTGGAATTTTGATCATGAAACCGGTTCAAAATTCAACAGCAAAGAAGCACAAAATAACGAATCAATATTATGACTTGAGTTTATTTAATTAAAAATTATCAGTTTACACATATTTATTCTTTATATTGATATGTTTCAACGGGGGGGGGGGGGGGGGGGGGGGGTTAAAAATGAGACTTTATAAATGAATATTTTTAAATTTACATATTATCACTTTAAATATGTAATAACTTTTCGCGTATAATTGCTGTTTTGTGTGATATCTATATATTTCTTTAAAAAATATATGTTATTTAAAGAATATTTGTATATGTCAAAGGATTAATTGTTTTAGTTAATTAGTATTCATATTTTCGTTCACTTATTTCAACATTTCATGTTTTCATTTCCCATTGTTCATTTGTTTACATTCACACCGCTTCCTTCATTCATACAATCATTCATAGTATGACAGTAGTACGAGAGGTCACGTGGTTACGTTTAGCGGGTGGATCAGTGAATGAATGGGTGTGTTAGACTGGTTTTTCGGGTTTAAGTGAGTGAGAGCGCATGTCCGTTTGCATTATCGAATTTTTAGCACGAACTTTGATTTAATGTCACGTCGCCACCCAAGACAGACGGTTGAATTATTAAGCTTCATAGCTTGTCAACCCGACTATTATCTTAGTTCATATTGCTGTTATACTTGGTGGGTTATTTTAATCAAATATGTGTAATTCAAGTATTATTTAACTAAAGATAAATTTAATGAGTGAATGTAGAGAATGAGCGTGTTTTAGTAATGTTATAATTTTATATCATTATAGATTACCTAGCTGTACTTGAGGAAACCATTTATTCGATATACAAATACAACAATAAATATTCAGCGTCATTTCCACAAAAGGTCTTGGAGTTCTTAATTGTTCCCAAATGTAGCCCAGAATATTATATATCAGCTACCCCTTGACATATACATAATTACACGTTAAAATATTCAATGCAGTTAAACTCCATTTTTAAATTCGCTGGAGAAGTGTACAAATATAAATATTTTAAAAATTACAATACATCATATTGTTTAATTTTGGTTTTTCGTTCATCCAGTAAATTGAAACTTTGATATTGTTCATTGTAGATTTTCTGGGTGTGTGCAAATACAAAATGTAGAGTATGTCATATTGAGATTTTTGTGCTCGCACCCACTCAGTTTGTTAAAACTGTTATTATCTGAATTTTGTATTCACACCTATCCAGCCAATAACAGTGTACAAAATGATGATATGCTCACATGTTCTCTTTCATTAACAATGCTGTAGTAACTTTATCTTGAAAGCCATTTTTTAAAATTTTATTTGTTACGTGGTGACTAGGGTAACTAAATATCATCAAATCGCTGATTTTTTTTTTAGGCATAAACATTTCTCCTTCATGGAATCTGTAGCAAGTTAGCAACCTAATTTTTGTACAGGATGACAATAAAATAATTGCTTTAATAGTTTCTAAATTGCTTTGATTACAAAAATTTATCATAAATACTAACAGTAATTGTTTTCGTCAATAAATAGGTAAATTGCATTTTTTGAATAGAAATATGAAGAAGAAGAAGATCACACAGCAGCGTTGGAGTAGATGATTGACCTTCCCATCACAGCCACCTACATTATTAAATCAATTAAAACGTGTTTTATTGAACGGAATGATCAAATTATTGAATGGATTGGATAAGAGTCTTAGCCTATGTAAACCCTTTCAAACATACAAAGTCAAGAAGAAATTATCTATAGTCATAAGAATATAGTATTACAAGTTTACAGAATATTATTGATATTACATGTATGTGCATATAAGACAGGGGATACTTGAATATTAAAGAATTATCTGAATATTTATGATATATGATTGTATGACTTATTGTTGGTATACATGTTGACTCGCACTTACATTAACAAACCTATCACCTTCATTTATACTTGCAGGGATATAAACATAAGAATGACATTTTCATGATCCAACCCATTTGAAAAGAACAGTAAATAAAAGGGGGCTATATATTAAGTAAATATACATTTATAATTCTTAAATAGGTTTAAATCGTGTAACCTAAGAGAATCAAAAACGCTTTGGAGCTCTAATATAAATATAAACATGGGAAACAATTTTACAGTTTTATTTATATGAAAAATCAGAACTACCATAAAGTATATAGTTCAAATAAAAAGGTACACTAATGTCAATAAGTTGTTTAAAAAGTTCGTCTCCTTGGATATTCAGGGGGGAAAAATCACTTTTCCTTCAGATTTAGACCTACACTATAAACATCGACTCCCATCAGTTTAAAAAATCCTTAAAGTAAGCTTTACTAGCTTTATTCCGTAATTGACGTAAAAAAATTAACTGAAATTTTTGTAAGCTTTAGGTATATTTTGTTTTTTAAGTTTTGACTTAAAGAAAGATAAAGTTGATGGAATTTTCTTTCCTGCATGAAGATTATTCCATAATTTACATGTAGACGGAGCAAAGCTATTGTAATAAGTATATAGTGGTAGATAGTAAAAAAGCTCATTTGACCTAAGATTACATGTATGTTCAGTTAGAAAATATGATTGAATTCAATCTAACATATTTTGTGGTGTTTAACCATTTATAATCTTGGAGGATATAATTAGTTTATGTTTATCCCTTCGAGATTGTAAGGTTTCCAAATCAAGCTCACTATATAAAATTATTTTAGAAGAATTAACTCTGATCCCTGTCACTGTTCTGGTTGCTTCAATTTGTACATGTTTAAGCAATTCGGATTTTCCTTGATACAGCTGCTCCAAACAACATCACCATATTCCAGTCTAGGTCTGATAAAAGCCGAAGTTTAACAAGTGTTTATCTATCAATTGTATGCTTGAGTAATCTTAATATATTCAACTTTTTGCATGCCTTTTCGTGTATACCATTAATATAATTAGATCAACCATCCTCCGACTGTATATCTAGATGCAAACCTACTTTTTTTTTTTTAAATTGATAACATTTTTGCTGTATGCTATATGTTTTTAATTTTGAGGAAATATATTACGTCAGTTGCCTGTGTATCTAATTTGATGGAATTAAAAACTCAAAATGATAGAAATAAATTGCATTTTTTAAAAGAACTATGACTCTGCATATGCAGAAAATTGGATGGTGCTTCAATAAAGTTAATCCGACAAGTTTATGAAAAATTACTGTCAGGTATATATGTATAATACAGTAAACATAAAAAAGATAAAAATATGACAACCATTCATTTATTTTTTTGTCAGGGATGCTGACTTCTTCAAATTAAGCATAGGTATCTGACATTGTATCCTTTTGTCTTGATATAAATATATATACCCTTTACCCAATAAAACAGTATAGAGGTTATATTTTCAATTATTAGAATATACAACGCCAGGTGCCTGTCGAATAGGGCTCTGTTGAATTGCCTTAAAAGTGACAATAACGGGCAATACATTTGTTAGATATATTTATCAGAGATTATGACAAGTTGAAACTTAAAATTCTGTCACATGAGGGAATGAAAACCATGTCACTATGTCAAAAAGTATTCTAGCCCTACTCGCCTGTTCCATTCCGAAGCAAACGGTCATCTACTTAGCTTTATTTACATAGTATAGTAATAATAAATGGATATCATATTTTCAGTCTCAAAATTAAATGATAAATTGGACCTATCAACCTAAAAGAAATTAGCCCGTTCGCATATGTATAGGACAATATGAACATTTTAAAACTAAAACTTTCAAATATGTGCATGATTGTACATTTAAACTGTGTAGAGTAACTTCCAGTTCAGATCAAAACTCTGAGGTTGGGGTCAATTCTCAACAGGATCAATTTTCAACGTGTCGATGTCATCAGAGTTTAGAAAAATCTTTCTCATACCGTTGAAAAATGACCCCGGGTATAAATTTCACGATTTTGGTCTCAATTTTCAACGTTGAAAAATGACCCGCCGGATCAATATTCAACGTTGAAAAATGACCCCCGGGTCAATTTTCAACCCGGGTCAATATTCTTCGTTACACCGGTCCAATAGATCGCAGTCTATTGACCGGCGGTCCAATAGATCGCAGTCTATTGACCGGCGGTCTAATAGATCGCAGCCTATTGACCGGCAGTTCAAAATAGATGCAAATATTTAATTTGAATTAAAACAACAAATCCCTTTGATTAGGTAATAACAACTAATGGTTGGTTTGTTTATGTAAACTTTTTTAAAAAACTGCACAAATAATGTTTTAAATCAACAATCCCCCCCGCCTACACACACACACACACACAAATATTAAATCTTTAAATGATGATCATCCCTCGCACATGGCCGAGGAGATCCGGCGCGAGTGGATAAGTGATCAGCGGTCGGTTCGTGATATTCTACATGTACCTTATCACGCGTCTTTGTTTCATATTTTGCACGGACACAACTATATTTTATTATGTTTTCAACTATTATATTGGTTTATGATGAAAAGGAAAATATATTTTACTTGTACAGTTGATTAAGCATTGGTGAATACGATAGCGTACAAGGTAGTTTAATAATCAAATCAAATTATAATCAAAAGTTCCATGTTACATGTTTGCGGTAATTGCTAGCACGATAAAGGAATGTCCTAAATTGAGGCATTCGATGATTTTTATAGAATATTCACATGAGTTAAATTCCATTGTGGAAGCGAACTCATTGCTGCGACCCCCCCCCCCCCCCCCCCCACCAATCCTCCCGCCCCGCTGACAGGTATTCGAGCTGGATTTTTTTTAATTGGCGAAAAGATATCGAGATCTGTCGAAAATCATTTTGGTGGCTTCTTATGTGTAACATTTTGTTTCATTTTCCAACCCGTTTGTTTATTCGGTCAGTCTGTGTTAATTCAATTGCCGCGTGCGACCGAGAATCTTGTGTCGCTTCAGCGCACACAACTCAGAACATATATAGCCCCATGATGGGATTTTGCCTTTGACAATAACAGTATTTCAACAAGTCCAGACACAATCGCACTAAATAATCTTTTTAAATTTTACATCAAACGCACGCCACTTACTTCCAAAAAATCCTGTCAATATCCCTTAAATACTCTACACACTGAACTTTTATTCTGCAACACAGTGACTTCTGACAGGGCCAGACATGTTGACATCTTTAAGAAAGACTGATTCTGATTGGACCATCAGGAATATTAACCAAAGAAATTGAGTATAACATTAGCTATTACAATGACTGGCCTTGTCAGAAGTTGATGTGGCGGCAATATAATAACAAAATAACAAGAAAACGGATATATTCATGAATGTGTTCCTTAAATTCTACGGATTAAATGAAAATGATGTTTTATGTGTAATATGTTTCCTTCCATCTTAAAGCACAGATTATTTTCTCATTTTCTCTATCTCGCAAAGAACGATCCTTTCATTTCGGAGTTGCGAAAGAAAATGAATGAAAACGGACTAAGCGATAAGTTAACGAACGGTGAACAAACAGTGAGCGCATCTTTGGCGCTTTTTGAACGGTGAGCTCGAACGGGGCGAAGAGATGTGCAGAAGTGATTGCATGGTAAGCGCACGTAAATGGGAAAACAGGACGTTTCAGGGACTGTGTATGCAGTGAAATGCTTAATTATAATTTCATTTTTTTATTATAGATGGTAATCGCACAATAAGAAAACTCGCAAACTTCAGTCAGTTTAATTGAAATTAGCTGATTTGATGTGTAACAAGCTCAAGAGTGGTTTCTTTTCGGAGTAGCTGCTGTAGACCCATAGAGAATACAGTTTTAAGTACTTTAAGTACTTTTATTGATAAATATAATGATGATAGTTACACATACATGAACACTCTCTCAATTAGACACAATTTCAAACCAAATAATTCCAAAGAAACGCATAGTATGTGTTAATTAAAATTGTTTTAAAGCCTAACAAATCCAAAGATCTAAAAGTACACACACATATTACATGTAAACCACGCGTTATTTACAGGAAAACATATTATCACGAACCATTTTTGAAAAACATATACTTTATATGAATTTCCTGTTTAAACAAAACATGTAAGCAGGAAACTGTTCATTATATAAATAGTGCCTGTTTGGGAGGGTAACAGTTGAAATTGACACCCCGAGAAAACCATTGTCAACCGACGCGAAGCGGAGGTTGACAATGGTTTTCGAGGGGTGTCAATTTCAACTGTTATCCTCCCAAACAGGCACTATTTATTTTTTTATACTGAATGTCTTTTTTAAAATTTTTAAGAAAATTTTACTGCTTTTATATAGGAATAACGTGAATTCTACAGCGAACCGTACGCGCATAATTTTCGCGCATGTAACATTTTTTAATGTTACCCGTTGCCAAGTGCGATGCTAACGCTGAGGGTAATAGTAAATATTATTAACTGCGTCTTAACCAATCAGATTTCAGTATTTAACATGCAAGTATAACAAAATAATATATAAGGTCGTGTGTAATTATCAGCGGTAAAACTTGCTTCATATTTTTATGATTCACATAAGAAGGAAGGCAATGGCTCAGTCTAAGTAAAACAAAAATTAAATAAAAATAAGTAAAAGTAACGTAATTTACTAGACCAAGCAAAAATGACTCTACTGCATAAAAAATATTCAATAACGAATGAATTGTTGTGATGTTTTATATTCTAACTTTTAGTGCTATATCATATCATAAAGTACATGTATGAGGATATTTTTTTTCTTTAGATTTCTGAATGGTTTTCTGGATGAGTGTAACAGGGTTATTTCAACAAAGCTTGCTTTTGCTAAGCAGAGTACGGACGAAATCGAAACAAAATTGGATAAATTAGCCACACAACTCAGAAAACTTGAAAACACAAGAAAAGAGGTGATCAATCGGTCATATAAACTTTTATTTGTTTGTTGATCAAAAGCGTCTTGTTCTGATGTTACCTGTTAAATAACAATGTGGACATATTATTATCAAGTTTAAAAGACATTTCTATACCATTGGAAATAAAATGTGATTTTTCAGTCTTTGCGGGAAGGGGCAACTAAAGATACAGTTCAATTACCAGTGCTTCATTCACATTGTTAAAAAGAAGATGTCTTTAACCCCTCATCTTTTCTTCAAAAACAATTATGAGATACATGTACCTTTCTTACATGTTATCGTTGTTTTTGAAAATTTGAATTCTATTTGAGCGCTAAGCATAGCCTACCGCTTTATTGTCGTTAGACTTCTGCTTCCAGTGCATCAGATAACCGCCCCCTATGAGCAAAAATATACATATTTTAAGCTGGTTAAGGAATCAGTTTCAGGGTTTATGCACATAGTTCCACGAGCTATTGTGAATCTAAGGTGTGGGGCTTACGTGGATCATTACAGGAACTGCCACGCAGTGATGAGGAAATATAGTGCCTAAACAGAAGCTGAAATATAGAAATATCAAATCGACCTTTCTAACTAAGCTTAATAGAAATGATTTGCTTCAACATTAACCAATCGTAATGACCGCCACAAAGAATAAAGAAAGTGATCACCAATGCAATCTACCTAATAACAAGATCTAGCTTATATATATATATATTGTAGACTTGAAATCATATGGATTTGATACTGAAAAATCGATGTTTAGTAGATAATTGGATAGTTTTATATCTGCCCACAAAATTATAGAAACTGAAAAAAAGTTATTTATCTTTGATATTAGGATAGAAGATACTGACTGGGGATGCTCACATAGCAATCTTTAAAACTGTAGCAATGCACACGCATGCTGTTTACACTCTTTTGTAATTATCTTTTTAAAAATGAATTTAGTTCTTTATTTAAACATTTTAGATTACCTTTCTATACGATGATGCTTTATTAGAAATTTGTAACAATTCTGTCCAGTGATCTCATAATAGAACTAAACATGTGGCTAGTTTATTGACGGATAGACACACAGAGAGACGGACCGACTTGAAACTTTGGTACTGGTTAGCTAATGGCACCACCTGTTATATGACAAAGAAACTGAAAGTGAATTTAAATTGCATGAAATTGTAAATTCAAGACTATAAAATCCAAGTTACAAATTATTTAAAGTAATTTTTAATGTATTTGAATTTGTTTTTGCTTATATCTAGGAAATTTTGAATATCGAAAGAAATATTGAGACATTTCTTGATGATGCATCACATCAATTGCATGACTATCTTCATCACAACGAATTCAAAACAGCAGTTCTTAATGGCACAGATAACTTTACTAGACTGACGATAGGAAACGAGTTGGATACTCGCATCGAAAAAGAAACGATAGCTTGGCAGCAAAAACACATTGACGAAATTTTTCAGAAAACAATCATGAAAGATCTGAAAAAGAAGTTTGAAAATATTCATAGAACTCTGAATTCAATAAAAGACAATTTAAGTGGAATGAAAACTCCTTTTGATGTGGAAAACAGGATCACTACGGCGATTGCTTCGGGAGTAATACCAAGTGGCGCTGGACTTCTAGGAAGTCTTCTGATAAATCGCGTTGTTTCGAATTCCGGAGTAATGATTGGCATTGCAGCTGCCGGAATATTAAGCGGAATATTCCTCTCTAGTGCAGTAACATATGATGTAGTAGACAGATTTGAGGTTGTTCGTGAAAACGCATTTAGAGCAAGAATAAATGCTTTTACAAAGAAAGACATAAAAGATACTCTAAGAAAAGAATATTTTGAAAATATTAAACAAATCATCAGATCTTTTCTGGAAGGGGATTTGGAAAACGAAATTATTAATATTAAAGAGAACATCATAACGATGAAAAATCAGCACGGATTCTTCAAATCTGAAGACGAAACTTTATCGTTATTGCAGTCAATTGTGATCCAGAAAATTGAACGTCTACAGCAGATTGGGCGCAATGACATAACTACGGAATAAAAAAAAGTGAAGAATTATCAATAATCATCAACACAACTGACTGAATAAATAAATTTTCGAGCAAAACCACATGGACAAATTCAAATTAATCTGAATAAAGGAATAGTCACCAATTAACTGAATGCAGTGTTTAGAGTCGTGAATTGACAACATATCATACAGCCTTAGCGGACGTGCACACATTGTATTCTTTTAAACCATGGCCCATTTTTTAGATGTACATTATTGTAGCTAGAAGATGTGTAATAGAATCGCGTGTGTGTTTTTAATTTTTGATTTTTTATTCACATAATATATATGTATTTACATGAAATCGAAAAAAATATATATGACCAGATAAGCGACTAGTTTGCACAACCGACTGACATTTTATTTAAAATCTTTAATATAAAGTTTTTTTTTTCTTTCAATTTACTTTGTTATTGTTATGCATTAAACGTCCATTACTTTTGTGTTGTTCCACATTTAAATATGAAATGTTGCAATAATTACAAGGTTTTATGTAGATGTATAACATTAACCCTTCTCTAATACAAGGAATTGATAGAAATTTGTATGACTTTGATATGTGTATTACACTACAATATGAAGAAAAAAAATGATTTCATATCTGTAGATCAATAGATAACAAACTAAAGTTTTAAATATTGCAATGAACATTCCAGTTTCAGAACAAAATTAAATTTAATAAACGCTAGGAACTATTTTTATGTTTAAAATGAATAAGAAGAGAGAGAACTTACCGGTATATTAAACCAATATAAACAAAAACAGGGCACAAATCTTCTTTACATGACAAAAAATTGTAAGCTCTCTATCTTCACTGTGAAGAAATGGACTAGGGTAACGCACTTTAGCCTAGTCCAAGATTGCGAAAGGGAAGCACGCCTCAGATTTTTTCGCACAAATCTTCACCTTTTCCATGGTTGATTCTAAAAATGATTGCGCAGTATATGTTGGTCGGTGTTAGTTTTGAATGTCCACTCTTAAAGCTGTCTTAAATTGCTCGTATTTGTAGAGATAACGCGTGCCGAAGATTTGCTCCAAACTAGGGTAAAGTTGATTAAGCGATATTTAGCGATTAAGGTTAAGTATTTTTGTGACTAGGGTAAAGTTACCTGTATAACATTTAAATATTCATATAGTTTGACTTTTTAACTGCTTTTAACAATTTATTAAACTGAAATAGACTTTTTTTCGATATCCATCACACAGTCACATCACATTACATAATGATGCTTCATATGGCAGATGTACATTAATATCGGCAATGTAGAAGAACTTTTTGTAGAAATTTGTTGAAGTCAAGAAATTCATTGTTCCTCTACACCCAGTGACCTGTACTTAATATATTGTTAATAGCTAAAATATAGATCGGTTAGAGTGTAATACTTGACAATTCCGAAGGTTAGTCATCCGACTGCCGATCATTTGGACCCCAATATATTGGGTTCTAGTCCAGCAGGAACTATTATTTTCATTGACTTGCGCAAAGTTTTTAAATTTCACACCCCCCCCCAAAAAAAAATGATTTCTTTTTAGTTTATTATTAAGTTGTACGCATATTAGAATAGATTTTATCTTTCCATAATGATTATACATTAGTTTATATTGCTTTAATAACATTTATCAAGGTGCATGAAGGAAGCTTAATATTTAAATAATATAAAATAAATGGTAAAATTATAAAGAAAATTAAATAAGGATTCAAGGATTCAATCCAAGCATCAAAATCAAAACTTGCAGGGATTGCAGGTATTGAATTATAATTGCTATTAAGATATTTTGTTAGATATTTTATCGGAACTCTACTAATTGCTATTTCTTCATCATCACTGTGGAAAAAAAACTTACAGTAATTAGACCTCTGAACACTGGAAAAGTAACACGAACATTAACATCTGATTTCTGTAAAATGTAGAAAAATTTACAATTACTTAAATGGCTTCAAACATCTGTTCATATTTATTAGCATTTACATTTTCAGTTAGAATGTAATAGTATTGTTATTACAGATTATTTGTGGCAAAAGTGAAGATAACTATGTGTTGGTATATATTTCATGGACAACCACATTTTGTAACTATTATACTTCATTAAAATAATTTTATCTAACGTGTTATCCTATTGGTTCTAGACAATTACGTGTCGGGGCAATAAAGCTTCATATGTCCCTGTCATCGTCAAATTAATCATATTTTTCACTTTTCTAAAGGCAACATGTATTGTTGTTTTTTTTCATTCCATACATATGAAAAATCTTTAGGATGAGCATGCATACAATGGGATTAAACGATAAAATTCTTTTTAAAAAATCGCTACAAATACCTTTTATATCAAAAAACTAACAGAAAGAAATCAGTTACAAGAAACATTTACTACGTTATTGCTTTCCAATAACATAAAACCGCTTAGAACCCAGTGTATTAAATAATCACTTGTCATTCACCTATTAATAAACAATTTATTGCATTAACATTCAGGAGATACAAAGATTCATTCATCCACGGAAAATCATATTTCCCTTGGGCATTGCCCTTAAAAAATATGATTTTCCCCGGATGAACAAATGTTTGTATTTCCCTCACAATCATGGGATAAATGTAGTATTAATATCGATATAATATCTGTAGATTAAATGTTAAATTCTGGTTTACTGAAGAAAAAAAAATGATATTTTTATTATATTTCCAAAAGCAGTTAGGCCTATCACGTGAACGCAGAGACGTTATTTATGTCTCTGGTGGAAGAGACATGCAAAATGACATATCTTTACACAGTGGTAACTAGTTTGTTTGTTTGATCCCTATCTCCACAACACACGCCAAACAATTAGCGGCGTCGGGTCAGGGTTCAAAGTCAGAGTTATATCGGATTAACATGCTTTTTGTTGCTTTCATTGTTTTCATAAGATCGCCAATCAATCCTTACCTAATACAATCCCACAGTGGTACACCAGTTGAGTTGAATTTGTCTACTATCGATAATGAAAAAAGTTCCGTCAATCACTGCACCATCATTCATTCAATCTATTCATTGCAATTGTCGAACGTGTCCTCTGGTACGCTTCGACAAAAACCGCCGAACGAAATTAAAAATTCCGAATAACAATGATTACGATTCTGCATTTATTCAATCAAATATATTTTTAAAATGTGGATTATTGTAACATTTGTACTTGAAAGCAGCGATTGTAGATCCCATGGTACATAATTTGGCGACTTTTGATTAAAAATGTAAGTTATATATTTTGCATATTATCTTATTTTCGGTAAAATGGTATTCCATAAAGGTGAGTACGTCAAAGAGAAGGTATTTGCAAAAATAGGTGTAAAATTTGTATATTCATTTTTTGTTCCTCTACCGAGGGACCATATTGCACAATAATCTTTGAACGCCCATAGCCGGTATTGGTCAGGTAAGCGATGTGGCCCAAGTGCCTTTTTTAAAATTTAAATCACCCGAAAATGTAGCGTAAGAGAGGTTCTGCCAAAAATGTTTACATGTTCATACAAGCATTAAGCATATTACAAGTAACATGCACGCTGTCAACGTTGTGAATGCATCTATTAAACTAACACAGTTAAGCTACATGCATACAAAAGGTATTGGCAACGAATGGTCTCAGGTAAAAGAAAAATATTGTACTTCTTTTTTTTCATTATACTGTGAACTTCAACTACCTTTCTTTTTTTAAATGGGCCTTATCTCTTGTAATACGCACATCAGTTTATTTTGGTTAAAACAATCCCAGTATTTTTAAGTGAAAGAAAAATGTAATTTAGCGATGCCGTTTAGAGTCGGCAGGTTTTAAGCAACATTGCTTCATAGAGAACAACGAAAGAAAAATGTTGTTATTGATGATTACCATTTTATAAAACGATATGTGGATGACATGGACTTCTATATCAACAAATTTGAATAAACAGAAATCATGAAAAAAGTCCCCACCCTCCAAATACATTTTTGAGACACTGTTACATGTAATGGTACATAATATATTTCTTTGACATATATACCTTTTCTTTTCCAGGTATTTGTCTATATAGTAAATTATATGATTTAATTACAAATCACTACATTATGTATCTGATCGATTAGCTTGACAAATTTGATACTTCATGAAATGAATTAAAACTCAAACGTTAAATTAGAATTTGATTAGATATGAAAATGCAAAATATTATGTACAAGTTAGAAGAAAAGAATTGTGCAAAATTCTGAACAGTTTCTCGTTTTTAACCTTATATCAAAGGTTTCGTATAATATAATTAAACACGATAGTTACTGGTTAGTGTGCTTTTTATTGCACTGTGAACCCAAGACTGGAACTATGAAGTTGGTCGTACTGAGATGGCCCAATGACCTGACCTAATTCTTGGTAAAGTGTGTTATGGATTTCTTGAGTTCCACAAGGCTTTTTCTCTTGGTTTACATCTCGTCTTCTTGATGTTCTGTGTCTCAAAATCCTAAAACGTTTATGTCGATTTTAAGAACAGTACGCAGTATATGGTTAATGATTAACATAAACTCATATATAATGATCAATAGGGTGATTTTTTTTAAATTTCTTTAGATATCAGTGTAAACTTGGATAAATTCCTTCCACATAAAATATTTCTTGAATAAATGTACATAGGATGTCTATAAATTTATGTTTATTTTAGGAACAGTACGCAGTATATGGTTAATGATAAATATAAAAACATAGATGATGATCGATAAAGTGACTTTTAAAAAATTCAGTGTAACTGTGATATAATCCTTTCCATAAGTGATTTCTTTCATCAATGTACAAAAGATGCTTATAAAGACCTTTCATTTTGGGAAAATTATGCAAAAATGAGTAAATTCTAGTCATATACATTTTATTGTATAATTGTAAAAAAAACCAGCTTGCGTCTATGTACTCGTTCGTATATTGGTTTTATCAATGCATTTTCTTCCTGAAAAGACCATATATGATAATTTTCCATATTGTTTTATAAGTGTTTCGAATACATTAATTTGTTATGGTATTTTTCCAAAGAATTGTTGTAAAATATATTTTTGCACCTATTTATTCTATTCATTTGTACACACTGGCAGTATATGATATCATAGTGGCGCTATTTTCATAATTTCACTCAAATCTGTCAAAAAGTGGCATTTTTCTTATCGTTTTTCGAACTGGAAATAAAAAGTGCAGCTTTGATCAAGCAAATGTTTTGACACTTATTAGTTTTAGATACATCACCAATGAAAATATTTTCTTTTTCTTTTTCAAGCATGCACTAAATGCCTCTGGAAAGAAAAATGCTTTAAAAATAAATCAGCTTTTTCATGTTAAGCATACGAAAATGGTAGGAAGTGGTTAACTTAATGATTTCATCTTTTTAAATTTAGGGCAATTAAATCAAAATGGGGATAATGAAGAAAATCTTTACGTGTAAATCTATACAGAGGAAGCAAGGAATCGTGGTTAAAAATTGAGGTTATTTTATGGGGTCGCTTTATGCTCAAAACATTCATAGTCTTTTATATATAATTATTTTTTGACTGATATCTGTTTATGTTCAAAGTATGATAAATATTCGACATCAGAATTTTAGATAAGAACCTTTTATCTTCCAGGTATATATACTTTAAGCGTTGTATAAGATAAAAAAAGCATTGTTAGAATATGCAGTAACTGTAAATTACGTTTCCATCTATTACAGATGTTTGTTGTGTTACATGTATTTATACGGAATGTCCATTCAACTTAAAAAAGAGATACAGATATATATATTTAAGCTGATGATATTAAGTAAATGTTAATATTATTTTATATAAGAATAGCGCTTGCAAACTATCTTTCAAGACGGACATTTACAACACGTATATCTTTCTACAAATAAAATGTATGATTCTTAAATTAACAGTGTCATTGTATTGACCCCGTAATTATAAATATTTAAACCAATGAAAGTTTGATAATGGGTTTTAGACTTACTGAGGTTCAAAGTTTAAGAGGTATAAATTAGTATAAATCGTTGAAGACTTTACTAGTATATTTGAGTTTAAAATTTTGATATGACCTAAAGATTTGAAATGTATGAAGTATTTACAATGTCAAAATATCAGTTCTTACTATGAGAGGAACTTACATTTTTTTTTATTTCTTACATTGTTTTTCTTATGTTCATTATGGTATGATAAATTTTCAAAGATTTTCGTTTTTTATTCTCAAAAATAACTTTCACCCGAAAATCTCGCCTTTTTGTATTTGAGAATATCTTTTGTTTTTAGTTCTGGTTGCGAAATGCTCGTATTATTATATCTGAAATAGGGTAAAACTACATACCAGACTAACAAAAATCCATTTATGATGAGACTCATGGACAAAACTGCACTAATGGCATACAAAATTAACATGTTTTCGTCTTTCGAGTCCTGTTGTTTTGTAAGTCCAGTTAAGACTATTCCAAAAAAATAATTAAATGATTTATCAAAAAAAATAATTGTGAAATACTGGAGATGTTTATCATTTTTTAGTCAAGTGTCACGTACCACATTCTCCGCTAACAATATCACATGATTGACATCCTCTACATAAAGTACAGTTGGCACCAAATCTACCAACCTCACATCCTAAAAACATTCAAAAAATGCTTTTAAAAACAACAAAATCATAAGAATAAGCAATTAAATGATTAAAAAAAAATCAAAGGTCCTGAATCTACCAAAACAACTTCGAAACTTCAAATGTGCTTTATTTAAAAACAATGATAAGTATGCTACATTGTTTGGTTGGCTGTTTGATTGTTTTGATATTTTTTTATCAAATTTATTGGTGTTTTTAAGGAACAAGTATATCTACCGAATACTTCTATTTCACATATTTCAAGGACAGCTCCTTCAGAAGGATCGTTTTCTGGAGAGATGTAATGGGACTCCACAATGACGTATCTTGCTGTGTAATAACATTGTATATCTCTTATTTTCTTTATACTCCGGGGTCCGACTGTGTCGGTTGTAGTATCGGTGTAACAGCGGGTTCTCTGATATGTTGTAGATTGTTTTGCTGGAACGTCGGAGACATCAAGATAGAACTGTCGAATATGTACCCCAGACCAATAGTCTGCAATAAGTTAATAGGTTTACTGGTATTTTTTCTGCATGCTGCCGTATATAGGTATGTGTTGATAATGTATCTTTCACAATCGTTAAACTGTTAAAAACCAGAGAAAATATTACAACAACAGATCAATAAATATCGTTGTGTGTTATTATTTATGACGTTATTGAGGTATGTAGATCAATAAACAGGTAAGCTTTGGGAGCTCTCAATCGTTGATACTTCATATGTTTTATTCACTGCGGATACATGCATACAGTTCGTTATTATCGGTCAATGACCGGTCTATTTTTATTTTATTTTATTTATTTTTTGTGGCTGTGTTAGAAAGTGTACATTGAAAAATTAGACTTTGTTCCTATTCTTCAGGTTTTTGTATGATTCGTAAATGAAATGTTGCAAACTTGTTTAATATTAAATATATATAATCTTAATATATTTTTCGAATTCTTATAAATAATAATCAGAGATTGTATTCGTTTTTTGTAAATATAATTTGTGATTCAATAGATAATAATCTGATATAAATCAGATCATTGGTCTGCTTCTTATTTTTCTATTGTTGCTTTACGAGAGGAAAACCTGCTGCATGTGACCTTGTGGTGAACTTTGTTTTGACCAATCAAATCATCAAATCCATTCCAGAGTTGCGTGTTTTGAAAGTTATCCCAATACAGTCTTTAGATTCCCTTAGGGCATCTAATATTAATTTATGCTCGCTTGTAGCTCGCTGATAATGAACAATTTGATAACAACGTTTTGTTATATGACTCCAGTTTTGTTAATAACCTGAATATACCTTTCTTACACCTGCTTTAACTGCCTAAAAAAAAACTTATGAATATTCAAAAATCTAAGTACACCAGGCAGTGACCTCGAGGGGGGTTTCTTCAGTTCATCGTGTAGCGACAATAGAAAAATTGGGAGAGGGTCGAAAATCCGATTTTGATAAGTTTGTAGGAAATAAAATGTATAAAATATAAAAGCAATCGATGTGAATATGAATTTTCGGATCATTAGTAATAGAAAGAAAACGCTAATCATATTGAGTAGTACTTGCATACAACAATGAGTTATCTGGTAGAAGCTATTTGAAAAGTGAAAACAATGTTCAGTTGCTTCTACAGGGTAGTTTCTCATCTATTTCTAAAGTTTAAAAGTTTGCTCGCGATTGAATGCTTTGCATACAAATTATCATTTTATATTTAAATAAAAAGGGTTCATCCTATTCATTATTTATTCTACCTAGAACAAACATAATATCAGAATGAAAATTAATAAATTTCATAGTACCATCAGTTGGAAAATAGAGTTGTACATTCTTTATGCTAAAGGGTTGTCCAAGATCCACTTGTAACCAAGCTTTCGGTTGTTCATCAGCAGTGCGGCTACAACATCTTGCTTTAGATCTCTTATTGCCGTCATTAGCAAAACCAACGCCTTGTTTAGGATAGGTAGAACTCTGAGTGAGTACTGTTGTCGGTCGTCTACAGAGATTTTCTGTTCAATAGCAAGATCAGTTTGTTATACTACAACTGTGAAATCATTAAAAATTTTAGGGCAAATTTTCGTGAATTCGTTAACTTTTACTGGTTCGTGGTGACGTAATTTCGTGTATTTTTTTAACAACACAAGAAAATATGATTTTATAACACTATTTATTTATTTGTGGATGAGAGGTACCCAATAATTCTACGAAAATTGAACCAC